>JAKCPB010000140.1:0-175261 GCA_021442155.1 Cymbidium sinense
ACCTAAATAAATTTAAAATTAAAATATACTAAAACAAATAAAAAATAATCTAATTAAACCTAAACCAACTAGTTTAATTATTATAAAAATTTTAAAAATAAATATATAAAAATATAAACAAAAATAAAAAAACCTAACTATAAACCCTAAACCCTAAACCCTAAAACCCTAAACCCTAAACCCTAAATCCTAAACCCTAAACCCTAAATCCTAAAACCTACAATCCTAAACCCCAAACCCTAAACCTTAAACCCTAAACCCTAAACCCTAAAAACCTAAAACCTAAACTTAAATCTAAACAAAATAAAACCTAAAAATAAAATTTAAAAAAACTAAACTTAAATAAAATAAAATAAAATAAAAACCTAAACTAAAACCTATACTTAAACTTAAGCATAAAAATAAAATAAAAAATTTAAAACTAAACTAAAATAAAATAAATAAAAACCTAAACTAAACTAAAAATAAAATAAACCTAAAAATAAAAAACCCTAAATAAAATTAAACCATACATAAAATAAAAAAAAAACTAAACCTAAAATAAAATAAAATAAAACTTAATAAAAACATAAACCTAAGAAAAAACCTTAACCCAAAACTAAAACATAACCTTAACATAAAATGAACAAAATAAAATAAACTTAAACCTAAACTAAAATAAACTAAGATAAAATAAACAAATCCTAACCCTAACCTAAAATAAACTAAACCTAAACCCTAAATTAAATAAAATAAAATAAACTAAAAATAAAGTCAAAACTAAACTAAAAAATAAAACCTAAAAATAAACCTAAAATAAAAACCTAAAATCTAAACCTAAAAAGAAAAAAAACCTAAACCTAAACCTAAAAAATAAAATAAAACCTAAACCTAAAAAGAAAATAATAAATAAAACTAAACTAAAAATAAACATAAACCTAAACCTCAACCTAAAAAATAAACTAAAATGAAAACCTAAACTAAAATAAATAAACTAAACTAAATAACAAATAAAAAATAAGCCTAAATAATCAAATACACTAAAATAAATAAAAATAAACTAAATAAACCTAAACTTACTGATTTATGTAATTAAAAAAAATCCTAAACCCTAAACCCTAAGCCCTAAACTTTAAATCATAAACACTAAACCCTATAATGTAAACCCTAACCTAACTTAAACCTTAAACCTAAACCTAAATCCTAAACCTTAACCTTAGCCCTAAACCCTAAATCTTAAACCTTAAACCATTAAAAACCCTAAACCTTATACCCTAAAACCCTAAACCCTAAACCCTAAACCTTAAACCCTAAACCCTAATCTAACTAAACCCTTAACCCCAAACCCTAAACTTACCCTAAACCCCACTACAACCCTAAACCCTAAACCCTAAACCCTAAACCCTCAAAACCCTCAAAACCCTAAACCCTAAACTTATTTTCATATTTTTGCCTAAGTTGAGTTATGGTTTTGACCTCTTGCTGGGTTGTTTGGTTTTTTTTCAGTATCGTCTTCTTCTCGCTTATTTGATCGGTGGATAAGATGGTTTTTTTACTCTAGCTTTATTATATTTCTACATTAGTTGGTTTGTTCTCCTATTGAAGTCGAATTACTTTTGTTAGTTTTTCATGGTTGGATGGGTGGCCTTCCTAGTGGGAACTATTGTTGTTGTTTCTAGCCATCTTTGGGAATTTCTTGGCTACTTTTGGGGTTGCTCACTGCTTTTATTATTTGTTGCTAGATTCTTCTTTTACCTTGGTTTTATGTTGGGTTATTCTCTTGGGATTAGCCTCCATTGGGTGCATAAAACATTTTATGTTGTAATTATGCTTCTGCTCGCTTAGTCTTTATTGTTGGGGAAGTTTGGTTTCTTGGTCTGCTATATTATTTGCCTTTCTATGGTGGTTGTGCTTTTGGACCTCTCTTGTGTGTGGAGCTTTGTTGGTTTTCTAGTTTTCATTGGTTGTTGGGGATGCTTCCTTTGTTGGTTACTTATGATGGGTTGTCCTGTGGTTGCCTTATGGCTATTTTAGTTAGTTGGTTGGAGGACTTGTAGTTATCTTTGGAATCTTGGTTGGTTGATTTTTTCCTTGTTGATCTTTTCCTTCTATTTGGACAATTTGCTGAGCCTTTGTTGTGTTGGTCTAACCTTTGTTGATCCTTTGGATTTGAATTTTGGTTTCTAGTGGTTGGTGGTCGCCTTTGTCCCCTTTTGTGTGGTTATTTTGTCTTCTAGTTATTTGTAATGGTTGTAGCTTATGTTTCCTTCAGTTGATGGCTTTATTTTTGAGCTATTTAGTCATTTGTGGTTGTTTACCATGGTTAGGCTTGGTGATGGCTACTTGTTAGGACTTTGGCTTGAGGGCTCCTATCTGGTTTTTTGGTTGTTTCTTTGTTAATTGGCATGGGTCCTGTGTTTCGATGGTCGTTCTAGTTTTCCCTAGTTTGGAGCATGGATTTGGGTATTTGCATAATGGCATTGTTGGTGTTCTGACTTTGTTCTTAGCCTCCCTCTAGGTTATTGTGATTAGTCTATTATGGTTTTTGTTTGGTGGTTTGGCTGCAAGCTAGTTGTCTTGCTCTTTATTTAATGGTGCAAGATCTAGAACTCTACAAGCTTTGGATGTTTGCTTGTATCGTATGTCCTATGATGGCTTTGATGTTACTCACCGTTCTCTCTAGTTGGTAGCATTACATATGATTGTAACCCTTCTTTATGAAGTTTGGATGCTCATATGAATTGTTGCCTTGATAGGTGAGCCTTCTCTTTCGCTCTATCCATTTCCTATCTTTATCCTTATCCTTTTTAGCTATGACTTTTTCCTTTGTAGTGTTTTGTAGATTTCTTTTACAAGTTGGAACTTTACAGAGGGAATGGTCATTACTCAGCCAACCCAAGTGTTGTTGTTGAGGATCTTGCTTATTTTGCTTTCTCAAAGGAATCATGAATTGTTGTTTACTCATCCTTTACTATTTTCGATTTGTTTAGTCTTACTTGTCTTTTTTTCTCTTATACTTTTTTATTGTATTTGCTCTTTTGTTTTCTTTTTCTTACTAATGTACTTAAATGGGGTTTTACTCTTTAGGTTTCTTATAGCTCTAAGCAAAGTAGAATTTTAGAGCTTTATCCATTTTAAGGACATTGTATCTTTTCCTTTTATTGTAATAAAATTCAAACTTTTCCAAAAAAATAAAAGACCCAAAACCCTAAACCCAAAACCCTAAACCCAAAAACCTAAACCCTAATCCCTAATCCCTAAACCCTAAACCCTAAACCCTAAACCCTAAACTAACCCTAAACCCTAATCCCAAACCTAAAAGCTAAAACCTAAACCTAAACCTTAAGCTTAAACAAAAAAATATTAAATAATAAAATGAAATAAAACTAAAACCTTAAGGTTAACCTAAACCTAAAAGGAAAATAAAATAAAAATAAAATGAAATAAACAAAAATAAATAAACAAAAACTAAATAAATAAATAATTAAATAAACAAAAATAAATAAATCTGAAACCCTAAACTGAAAAAATAAACCTTAAAATAAAACCAAAAAGTTATGGAACAATGTCTTTACAGAAGAGACGGTTCTAGTTATCTAAGGTTTTTGATTTTATTCTATGCTCATTTTTTATATACTTGGTAAAAACTTGTGTTACTTGGTTGATGAAATCAAAAGAAGAAATGTTGAATTGAATTTGTTTTCTTAAAAAAAACTACAAACCCTAAACCCTAAATAAAAATGTGAACCCTAATCCTAAACCCTAAACCCTAAACCCTAAAAATCCTAAAACCTAAACCCTAAACCCTAAATCCTAAAAACCCTAAACCCTAAACCCTAAACCCCTAACTCTATACCCAAAACCCTAAACCATAAAACCCTAAACTCAAACCCTAAATCCTATAACCTAAACCCTAAACCCTAAACCATAAACTCTAAACCCTAAACCCAAAAAAAACACCCAAAACCCAAAACTCTGAGCCCTAAACCCTAAACCTACAACCCCAAACCCTAAACCTACAACCATAAACCCTAAACCCTAAACCCTAAACTTAAGAAACCTTAAACCTTAAACCCTAAAACCTTAAACCCTAAACCCTAAACCCTAAACCCTAAATCCTAAATAAACCCTAAACCCTAAACCCTAAACTAAATCATAAACCCTAAACCATAAACCCTAAACACTAAAGCCTAAACCCTAAACCCTAACCCTAAACCATAAACCCCAAAACCCTAAACCTTAAAACCCTAAACCATAAACCTTAAAGCATAAATCCTAAAAACCTAAACCTAAACGAAATAAATTCTAAAAAATAAAAAAACCTAAACCTAAATAAAATAAAATAAAAATATAAGCTAAAAACCTAAACTAAAACCTAAACCTAAACCTAAAAAATAATTGAAAGTAAATAATAAAAATAAACTAAAATAAAATAAATAAATCATAAACTAAATTAAAAAATAAAATAAGCTTAAGAATAAAAAACCTAAATAAAATAAAAACTAAATGTAAAATAAAAATAAAATAAACCTAAAATAAAATCAAATAAAAGCAAAAAATAAAACCAAACCTTAAACTTAAATGCTAAACCTAAACCCTAAACCTTAAATCTAACCTTAAACCCTAAACTCTAAGCTAAATGCTAAACCAACCTAACCTAACTAAACCCTAAACCTAAAACCTTAAACAACCTAAACCCTAAAATCTTAAACCTAAACCCTCTAACACTTAACCTAAACCTAAACCTAAAACTAAACCCTAAATCTAACTTAAACCTAAACCCTAAAACTAAACCTAAACTAAACCCTAAACTAAAAAAAACTTAAATATAAACTATAAACTTAAACTCCTAAATAAAATAAACTAAACCTAAAACTAAACTCTAAAAAACCTAAACTAAACCTAAACTAAACTAAACCCAAACTTAAACTAAAAAACTCTAAAAACTAAATTAAACCCTAAACTCAAATTAAACCTAAATTTTAAACTAAATTAAACCCCAAAACCAAAACTAAAACCCTAAACCTTAAACTAAAATTCCAAACTAAATATAAAATATAATTAAACCTAAAATAAACTAAACTAAACCTAAACTAACCCTAAACCCTAAACTTAAAACCCTAAACTTAAATCAAATCCTAAACCCTAAACCCAAAACCCTAAATCATAAACCCTAAACCCTAAACAATAAATCCTAAACCTTAAACCCTAAACCCTAACCTAAACCCTAATCCCCAAAACCCTAAACCCTAAAACCCAAAACCCAAAACCTTAAAAACCTAAAAACCAAAACCTAAACTAAATAAATTCTAAAAGTAAAATAAATAAAAAAACTTAAACCTAAATAAAATAAAATAAAAAATAAAAAAATATAAACTAAACCCTAAACCTTAACCTGAAAATGTTATAAAATAAACTAATAAAAATAAACTAAAAAAAACCAAACTAAATTAAAAAATAAAATAATCCTAAGAATAGAAAACCTAAATAAAATAAAACTAAATGTAAAATAAAATAAAATAAACATAAATAAAATAAATAAAACTTAAAACCCTAAACCTAAACCTAAACCTAAACCTTAAACCTTAAACCCTAAACTTAAATCCTAAACCTTAAACCCTAAACTCTAAGCCTAAACTAAAACCTAAACCCCTAAACCCTAACCCTAAACTAAACCTAAACCCTACCCTAAACCTAAACTAAACCCTTAACCCTAACCCTAAACTTAAACCCTAAAACCTAAACTAAATTTTAAACCTAAAACCTTAAACCCAAACCCTAAACCCTAAAAAAACTAAAACTAAACTAACACTAAACCCTAAACCTAAACACTAAACCCTAACCCTAACCCTAAAACTTAAAACCTAAACTTAAATTTTAAACATTAAACTTAAACTTAAACCTTAAACCATAAATGGGGAAAAACATTAAAACCTTAACACTAAACCTAATAATAAAAATAAACTTAAATAAAATAAAATAAACTAAAATAAAAAAAATAAAAATAAATCCTAAACCAAACTTAAACCTAAACTTAAAAGTCACCCTAAACTTAAACCCTAAAAACTAACTTAAACCTAAACCCTAAACTAAACCTAAACTACAACCTTATAAACTAAACCCTAAAACCTAAACCTAAACTATCAAACCTAAATCCTAAACCCTAAAACCTCAAACTCTAAACCCTAAACCCTAAAGTTTAAACAAACCTAAACCTAAACCTCTAAAATCTATATCCTAAACTAAACTAAAGCTAAGCACTAAACCTAAACTAAATCTAACCCTAAACCCTAAACCTAAAATAAAACCCTAAAATCTAAAACCATAAACCTAAACCCTAAACCCTAAAAATGAAATAAATAAAAATAAATAAAATAAATAAATAAACTTAAATAAAAATAAAATAAAATAATAAAATGAAATAAAACTCCTAACATAACTAAAAAGAAAAGAAAATAAAAAATAAAAAACTAAATTGAAATATAATAAATAAAACCTAAACTAAACTAAAAATAAAAATTGAAATAAAATAAAAACTAAACCTAAAATAAAAATAAAATAAATATAAAATAAAATAAAACCTAAACCTAAAAAATAAACCTAAAATAAATAAAAATAAACCTAAAAAAATAAAATAAACCTAAACCTAAACTTAAATAAACTAAACTAAACTAACTAAAACCTAAACCTAAACCTAAAATAAACAAAACCTAAACCAAAACCTAAACAAAATAAATTAAAATAAACTAACAATAAACTTAAACCTAAACTAAAAAATAAAACTTAAAAATAAACCAAAAATAAAAACATAAAACCTAAACCTAAAAAAATAAAATTAAAACTTAAACCTAAATTTAAAGTTAAAAATAAACTAAACCTAAAATATAAAATAAAATAAAAAACTAAAAAAAGTAAACCTAAAACTAAATAATAAACTAAAGTAAAAAACCTAAACTAAAATAAATTAACCTAAAATAAATAAACTAAGCTAAATAAAAATATAAATAAACCTTAATAAAAATATAAAATAAAATAAACTAAAATAAATCAAAAATAAACTAAACATAAATAAATATACCTAAACCTACCTATTTACTTAGTTTGAAAAAAATAAAAACAAAATAAAATAAACTAAACCCTAAAAAAAAAAAACCCTCTAAACCCTAAAATCTAAACCCTTTCCCTAACCCTAAACCCTAAACCCTAAAACCCTAAACCTTAAACCCAAAACTAACCCTAAACCCTAAACCATAAAAACCCTAAACACTAACCCTAAACCATAAAACCCTAAACCCTAAACCCTAGAAACCTAAAAACATAAACTTAAATAAAATAAAACCTATAAAAAAATTTAAATCAAATAAAAAAATAAAATAAAAATAAGAACCTAAACTAAAACTTAAACCTAAGCCCAAAAATAAAATAAAATAAACTAATTGAAATAAACTAAAATAAAATATATAAAAACATAAGCAAAACTAAAAAAATAAAAGAAACATAAGAATAAGAAAGCTAAATAAAATGAAAACTAAATAAAAATAAAATTAAAATAAACCTAAAATAAAATAAAATAAAAACTAAATAAAAACATAAACTGAAAAAATAATCCTTAAAATAAAACCTAAAATTTATGGAACTATGTCTTTATAGTAGAGACAATTCTAGTTATTTCAGGTTTTTAATTTGCTCTATGTGTGCTCATTTTTTATCTATGTGGTCGCTTATGTCGTAGAAAAATTGGTGTCTTACTTGGTTGATGAAATCGAAAAAAAGAAATGTTGAATCTGAATTTGTTTTCTGTTAAAAAAAACCACAAACCCTAAACCATAAACAAAAACCTGAACCCTAACCCTAAACAGTGAAAACCCTAAAACCTTAACCCTAAACCCTAAACTCTAAAAACCCTAAACCCTAAACCCTAAACCCCAAACCTTAAACCCTAAACACTAAACCCTAAACTTTAAAACCCTAAACTCTAAACCCTAAACCCAATAACCTAAACCCTAAACCCTAAATAAACCTAAACTTAAACCTAAAACCTAAACCCAAAACTAAGCAAATCATACACCTAAACCTAAACCTAAACTAAACTATAAACCTAAACCCTAAACCCTAAACTTAAGAAACCTAAACCTTAAACACTAAAACTTAAACCCTAAACCCTAAACCCTAAACTTAAACTAAATCCTAAACAAACCCTAAACTATAAACCTAAACCTAAATAAACCCTAAACAATAAACCTAAAACTAAACCTAAACCTAAACTAAACCCTAACCTAAACCATAAACCCCAAAACCCTAAACCTTAAAACCCTAAGCCATAAAACCCAAAGCATAAACCCTAAAAACCTAAAAACCTAAACCTAAATTAAAATTCTAAAATTAAAACCTAAACCAAATAAAATAAAATAAAATAAAATATAAAATAAAACTTAAACTAAAACCTAAACTTAAACCTAAAATATATAAAGTAAATTTTAAAAAAATAAACTAAAATAAATAAATAAAACTTAAACTAAATTAAAAATTAAATAAACCTAAGAAAGAAACCTAAATAAAATAAAATAAAATAAAATAAAAAATTAAATAATAAAATAAACCTAAAATAAAATAAAATAAAAAGCAAAAAAATATAAACCAAAACCTTAAACCTATGCTAAACCCTAAACCCTAAACCTAAATCCTAAACCTAAACTAAAACTCTAAGCCCTAAATGCTAAACCTAACCCTAAACCCTTAAACCTAAACTAAACCAATAACCTAAACCCAAAACCCTAAACCTAAACCCTAAACCTAAACTTAAACTAAAATCCTAAATCTAAACCCAATCCTAACTTAAACCCTAAACCTAACTAATTAAACTAATTAAACCTAAACCCTAAAAAAAACCCTAAACCAAACCTAAACCTAAACCCTAAACCTAAACCCTAAACCTAAACCTAAACCAAAAATAAACCTAAACCCTAAACTAAACCTAAAACCCTAAACTTAACCTAAACCCAAACCCTAAACTAAACCTAAAAACCTAAAAACTAAACCTAAACCTAAACCTAAACCTAAACTAAAAAAAAACTTAAAGAAAATAAACCTAACCTAACCTTAACTATAAAGTAAAACCCAAAACTTAAACCCTAAACCCTAAACCCTAAAAATTAAAAATAAACCTAAATAAAAATAATAAAATAAAATAAATTAAAATAAATAAAAATAACAAAATAAACTTAAACTACTGGTTTACTTAATTTTAAAAAAATACCTAAACCCTAAACCCTAAACCAAAATCGTAAACCTTAACCCTAAACACTAAACACTAAACCCTAAACCCTTAGCCCTAAACCCTAACCCTAAACCCTAAACCCCAAAACCCAAAACCCTAAAACCCAAAACTTAAAACCTTAAAAACCTAAAAACCAAAACTTAAACTAAATAAATTCTAAAAATAAAATAAATAAAAAAACCTAAACCTAAATAAAATAAAAAATAAAATAAAATAAAATCCTAAACTAAAACCTAAACCTAAACTTAAAATGATATAAAATAAACTAATAAAAATAAACTAAAATAAAATATATAAAACCCAATCTAAATTAAAAAATAAAATAATCCTAAGAATAAAACCTAAATAAAATAAAACTAAATAAATATAAATAAAATAAACCTAAAATAAAATAAATAAAACTAACTAAAACTAAACTAAACCTAAACCAAACCTAAATCCTAAACCTAAACCCTAAACTAACTCCTAAACAAAAACCCTAAACCCTAACCTAAACCTAAACCCCTAAACTAATCCCTAAACATAAAACAAACTTTATCCCTACAACCTAAACCTAAACCCTAAACCCTAAACTAAATCCTAAAAAACCCTAAACATAAACAAACTAAACCCTACCTTAAACAAACCCTAAACTAAATACTAAACCTAAACCTAAAAAACCTAAACCCTAAAGCACTAAATAAACCCTAAACACTAACCCTAACCTAAACCCTAAACTAAAAATATTAACCTAAAACCATAAACTTAAAAATAAACTAAACTTAAAATTAAACTTAAACTTAAATAAAATCATATCGTGGATAGGAAAACTAAAATAACAAAACCTAATAATAAAAAAATAAACTTAAATAAAAGAAATAAATAAAATAAACTAAAATAATTAAAAAATAAACTAAATAAACCCCAATCCCTAAACACAAAATCCTAAACCTCAAACCTAAACCCTAAACTCTAAAAGTAAACCTAAACCCTAAACCCTAAACAGTAAAACTAACCCTAAACCCTAAACCCTAAACTTACAACCATGAACCTACAATCCCAAACTATAAAATTACAACCCTAAACCCTAAAGAACCCTAAACTATCAAACCCTAAATTCTAAACCCTAAATAATCCTAAACCCTCAAACCCTACACCCTAAACCCTAAACCTTAAACCCGAACCCCAAACCCTAAACCTTACGCCCTAAAATCCTAAACCCTAAACCCTTAACCCTAAACCCTAAAAGCCCTAAACCTTAAAGCCTAAACACTAAACCCTACAATCATAAACCCTAAATCCTAAAAATCAAATAAATAAAAATAAATAAATAAATAAACTAAAACAAAAATAAAATAAAATAATAAAATGAAATAAAACAAACCTGTTTAACTTAAACCTAAAAAAGAAAATAAAATAAAAATAAAAACTAAATTAAAATAAAATAAAGTAAAACCTAAACTAAATTAAAAATTAAAAAACAAAAATAAAATAAAAATTGAAAACCTAAAAACCTTCAACTAAACTAAATAAAAAAATAAAAACCTAAAATTAAAAAAAATGTAAACCAAAACCTAAACTTAAATAAAAAATAAAATAAAATAAAATAAACTAATAAAAATAAAATAAATATAAAATAAATATAAACCTAAACTAAACTAAAAAATAAAATTAACCTAAGAATAAAATACTAAAATAAAATAAAAACTAAATGCAAAATTAAAATAAAATAAACCTAAAATAAACCTACAATAAAATAAATACATAATAAAAAATTAATCTTAAACCCTAAACCCTAAACCTTGAAACCTAAACCCTAAAACCTAAAACCTAAACCCTAAACCCTAAACCTACAACCCTAAACCCAAAACCCTAAAAACCCTAAACCTTAAACCCTAAACCCTAAAACCCTAAACCCTAAACTAACCTTAATTCAGAACTCTAATCCTCTATAAACACTACCTGGGACCTACAACCCTAAACCTAGAACCTTAAACCCTAAACCCTAAACCCTAACCCTAAATCTTAAAAACCTAAGCATAAACCATAAAACCAAAATATAAAACCCTTACCCTAAACCCTAAACCCCATACCCTAACCAAAAGTAACTAAATAAATTGAAAAATAAACTTAAACCCTAAAACATAAGCCCTAAACCCTAAATCCTAAACTCTAAACCCTAAACCCTAAACCATAAACCCTAAACTTTAAAAGCTAAATCATTAAAAGCATAAAACCTAAAACCTTAAACCCTAAACCCTAATAAAAAAATAAACCTAAATAAAAATAATAATATAAAATAAATTAAAATAATTAAAAAATAAACTAAATAAACTTAAACCTACTAGTTTACTTAATTTAAAAAGTAACCCAAACCCCAAAACTTTAAACCCTAAATCCTAAACCCTAAATCTTAAACCCTAAACCCTAAACCCTAAATCATAAACCCTAAACCCTAAACCCTAAACACTAAATCCTAAACCCTAAACCCTAAACCTTACCCTAAACCTTAATCCCCAAAACCCTAAGCCCTAAAACCCAAAACCTTAAAAACCTAAAAGCTGAAACAAAAACTAAATAAATTCTAAAAATAAAATAAATAAATAAAATACAACCTAAATAAAATAAAAACCTAACCTAAAACCTAAACCTAAACTTTAAAATGATATAAAATAAACTAAAATAAAATTAATAAATCCCAAACAAAATTAAAAAAATAAAATAATTATAAGAAAAGAAAACCTAAATAAAATAAAAACTAAATGTGAAATAAAAATAAAATAAACTTAAAATAAAATAAAATAAAATGTAAATAATAACCCTAAACCTTAAACCCTAAACCCTAAACATTAAACACTAAACCTTAAATCCTAAACCTTAAACCTTAACCTCTAAGCCCTAAACCCTAAACTTACAACCCTAAACCCTTAACCCTAAACCTTAAACCCATAAAACCTAATCCCTAAAACCCAAAACCCTAAACCCTTAACCCCCTACAAGCCTAAACCCAAAACCCTAAACCCTTAACCCCCCTAAAGCCTAAACTTTAAATCCTAAACCCTAAACCCTAAACCTTAAACCATAAACAACCTAAACCTAAACCTAAACCTTAAACCTTATACCCTAAACCATAAAAACCCTAAACCCTAAAGCCTAAACAATAAACCCTAAACCCTAAACACTAAACCCTAACCCTAAACTATAAACCCTAAAAGATTAACCCGCATTAACCTTTAAAACTTATATCTTTTAAACTTAACTTAACTTAAACTTAAACCTTAAACTTAAACTTAAACCTTAAACCATCATCCGATCATGGATCAGAGGGAAAAAAACCCTAAAACCTTAACCCTAAACCTTAATAATAAAAAATAAACTTAAATAAAAATAAAATAAACTAAAATAATTAAAAAATAAACTAAATAAACCCCAATCCCTAAACATTGAATCCTAAACCCTGAAGCCTAAACCCTAAACTCTAAAAGTAACCCTGAACCCTAAACACTAAACCCTAAACCTAAACTAACTCTAAACCTAAACCTAAATAACCCAAACCTTAAACTAATCCTAAACTATAAACCACCTAAACCCTAAAGAACCTAAACCATCAAACCCTAAATTCTAAACCCTAAATAATTCTAAACAAACCTAAAACAAAACCTAAACCCTAAACCTAAACCCAAACCCTAAACCCTATCTAAACCTAAACCCTAAACCTTAACCCTAAACCCTAAAAAACCTAAACCAAAGCCTAAACACTAAACCTAAACCTAAATCCCTAACTCCTATCCTAAACCTTATAATCATAAACCCTAAACCCTAAACCCTAAAATGAAATAAATAAAATAAATAAATAAATAAATACTTAAAAATAAAATAAATAATAAAATGAAATAAAACTAAAACCATTAACTTAAACCTAAAAAAGAAAATAAAAAAATAAAAAACTAAATTAAAATAAAATAAAGTAAAAACCTAAACTAAATTAAAAATTAAATAACTAAAATAAAATAAAAATTAAAAACCTAAAAACCTTAAGTTAAACTAAATAAAAAAATAAAAACATAAAATTAAAAAAAAATGTAAAACAAAACCTAAACTTAAATAAAAAAATAAAAAAAAATAAAATAACATAATAAATATAAAATAAATATAAAATAAATATAAACCTAAACTAAACTAAAAAATAAAATTAACCTAAGAATAAAAAACTAAAATAAAATAAAAACTAAACATAAAATAAAAATAAAATAAACCTAAAATAAACCTACAATAAAATAAAAACAAAATAAAAAATCTACACCTTAAACCCTAAACCCTAAACCTTAAAACCAAAACCCTAAACAAAACCTAAAAACCTAAACCTAAACCTAAACCCTAAAACCCTAAACTTAAAACCCTAAACCTAAACCTAAACCAACCCATCCTAAATCCTAAAACCTAAACCTAAACCCTAAACCTACTAAACCTAAACCTTAAAACCCTAAACCCTAAATCCTAAAACCTTAATCATAAATAACTAAACCTTAAACCCTAAACCCTAAACCTATAAACCAAAACCTAAACCTAAAACTAAATAAATAAATTAAAATAAACCTAAACCCTAAAACCTAAAATCTAAACCTAAACCTAAACCCTAAGAATGGGCGTAACCATGATGGCGTGAACATCACTCAACCACTAAGACCTAAAAAAATATAAAGGGAGATCTGAGGTGCCGGTGGATATGGAGGGTGGTAATGGTGGTTATGGAGGTAGGAGCCCTGAGGTTGAACAATGGTGGTGGGGGGAGAGATCGAGATAAGGATGGGATCCTACTACTCAAGAGGTCGGGTGGTTTTGATGGGAACTAGAGAAATAATAACTGACCATATGGAACTATGTCATTATAAGATGGTTCTATATAGGGTTTTTGATTTTCCTATGTGTGCTCTATTTTATCTATGTTGTTATGTGTCTTAGATAACTTGGTGTGTACTTGGTTGATGAAACAAAAGAAAAATATTGAATCTAAATTTGTTCATTAAAAAAAAAAACTAAATAAAACTAACCCTAAACCTAAAACCTAAACCCTAAACCCTAAACCATAAAAATCTTAAACCCTAAATCCTAAACCCTAAAACCTAAAACACTAAACCCTAAACCCTAAACCATAAACCCTAAACCATAAACCCTAAACCCCAAACCCTAAACCCCAAACCCTAAACCCAAAACTTCAAACCATAAACTAACTCTAAACCCAAAGCCCAAAAAAAAGCTAAAAAGTAAACTTAAACTAAATAAAACCTAGAAATAAATAAATCAAAAAACCTAAACTTAAACCTAAACCTAAACCTAAACCTAAACATAAAATAAAATAAAAATTAAACTAAACTAAAATAAATAAAACCTAAACTAAATTAAAAAATTACCTAAATAAAATAAAACTAAACCAAAAATAATAAAAAATAAAATAAACCTAAAATAAAACTAAATAAAAACTTAAACCTAAAAAATAAAACCTAAACCCTAAACTAAAAAAAAAAAAAACCTAAACCTAAAATAAAAATAAAATAAACCTAAATCTAAACTAAAATAAACTAAACTAAAATAAATAAAACCTAAATTTAAACCTAAAATAAACTAAACTAAACTAAATAAAAAAATAAACTAAAAATAAACCTAAACCTAAACTAAAATATAAAACCTAAAAATAAACCTAAATTAAAAACTTAAAACCTAAACCTAAAAAAATAAAATAAAAACCTAAACCTAAACCTAAAAAATAAAAATAAACCTAAACCTATAAAATAAACTAAAAAAATAAACCTAAACCTAAAAATAAACTATAATAAAAAACCTAAACGAAAATATATAAACCAAAAATCAATAAATAAAACAAAATAAAAATAAAAAAACTAAATATATATAGAAATAAAATAAACTAAAATAAACAAAAATTAAACTAAATAAACGTAAACCTACTAGTTTACCTAATTTTAAAAAAATAAAAAAATTTAAAAATGCTCTAACTCTAAACCCTAAATCCTAAAACTAACCCTAAACCCTAAACCCTAAACTCCAAAACCCAAAACACTAAACTGTAAACCATAAACCCTAAAATATACAGTCCTAAACCTTAAACCCTAAACCTTAAACCCCAAACCCTAAACCCTAAACCCCTAACCTTAAACCCTAAAAACCTAAAAACCTAAAAAAAAAATTAAATAAAACCCTAAAAATAAAATAAATAAAAATTCTAAACTTAAATAAATGAAAAAATAAAATAAAATAAAAACCTAAACTAATACTAAACCTAAACCTAAACCTAAAATAAAATAAAAAATAAAATAAATACTAAACTAAAATAAAATAAATAAAACCTAAACTAACCTAAAAATTAAACCTAAAATAAAAGCCAAAATAGAATATAAACTAAACATAAAATAAAAATAAAATAAAATAAAATAAAATAAAATAAAAACTAAATAAAAACCTAAACCTAAAAAATAAACCTAATAAATATAACCTAAAAATATATAAAAAATAAAACCTAAACCCTAAACTAAAAAAAAAACCTAAACCTAAAGTAAATATAAAATAAGCCTAAACCTAAACTAAAAATAAAATAAACCTAAACCTAAAATAAACTAAACCTAAACCTATACCTAAACTAATAAAATAAAATAAACTAAAAATAAACCTAAGCCTAAGCAAAAAAAATATAACTTAAACCCTAAACCTAAAAAAATTAAATAAAAACCTAAACCTAACCTAAAAAAAAATAAAAATAACCTAAAAAAAATAAAATAAAAAATAAACTAAAATAAAATAAACCTAAACCTAAACCTAAACCTAAAATAAACTAAAATAAAAAACATAAAAAATAAATAAACCTATAATAAATAAACTAAACTAAATAATATAAAATAAACCTAAATAAAAAATAAAATAAACTAAAATAAATAAAATAACTAAATAAACCTAAACCTAATTTACTTAATTTTAAATAAAAAAAAAATTCCTAACCCTAACCCTAAACCCTAAAACCATAAACCCTAAACCCTAAACCCCAAACCCTAAACCCTAAACCCTAAACCCTAAACCCTAAACCCTAAACCCTAAACCTAAACCCTAAACCCTAAACCCTAAACTAACCCTAAACCTAAACCCTAAACCCTAAACCCTAAACCCTAAACCTAAATAATAAAAAACCTAAAACCTAAACCTAAACTAAATAAAACCTAAAAATAAAATATAAAATACCTAAACTTAAAAAAAAATAAAATAAATAAAACTAAAAACTAAACTAAAATAAAATAAATAAAACCTAAACTAAACTAATAAATAAAATAAACCTAAAAATAAAAAAAAACCAAAATAAAATAAAACTAAATGAAAGAAAAATATAATAAACTTAAAATAAAACTAAACCTAAACCTAAAAAATTAAATAAAACCTAAACCAAAAATAAAAAGTAAAACCTCAACCTAAAAATAAATTAAAAATAAATTTAAACTAAAAAGTAAACTTAAACCAAAAACCTAAACCTAAAAAATAAACTAAAATAGAAAACCTAAACTTACATAATTAAACCTAAATAAATAAACTAAACTAAATAAAAAAAAATAAACCAAAATAAAAAGAAAAAATAAAATAAACTAAATAAATAGAAAATAAACTAAATAAACCTAAACCTAACTGTATACTTAATTTTAAAAAAATCCTAAACCCTAAACCGTAAAAATTGTAACCTAAACTAAATAAAACCTAAAAATAAAATAAATAAATAAACCTAAACCTAAATAAAATAAAATGAAAACTTAAACTAAAACCAAAATATGAACCTAAACTTAAACCTAAACCTAAACCTAAAAAACTAATTAAAAACCTAAACCTAAAAAAATAAACCAAAAAAAAAAAAAAACTAAACCCTAAAATAAAAAAAAAACCTAAGCCTAAAATATAAATAAAATAAACAAAATAAATTAAACCTAAACCTAAACTAAACTAAATAAAACCTAAAATGACTAAACCTAAACCTAAACCTAACTAAATAAAATAAAATAAACTAAAAAATAAACCTAAACTAAACTAAAAATAAACCTAAACCTAAAATAAAAAAAACTTAAAACCTAAACCTAAAAAAATAAAATAAAAATCTAAACCTAAAAAATAAACTAAAATAAAAAACCTAAATTTAAATAAATAATCTATAAACTAATTAAAAATAAGAATAAACCTAAAGAAATATAAACTAAAATAAATAAAAAAATAAACTAAATAAACCTGAACCTACCAGTTACTTAATTTAAATAAAATAAAAAAAAAAAAAATAAAGAAAAAAACCCTAACTCTAAACCCCAAACCCTAAAACTAACCCTAAATCCTAAAACCTAAACCAAATACCTAAACCTAAAAAAATAAAATAAAACCTAAACCTTAAAAATAAAAAATAAAACCTAACCATAAAAAAAATAAAATAAAACTAAAACTAAAATAAAAAAACATAAACATAAACCTAAACCTAAACCTAAAAATAAACAAAATAAAAAAAACCTAGACTAAAATAAATAAACCTAAAATAAATAAATAAACTAAATATAAATAAAAAATAAACCTAAAATAAAAAATAAAATAAAATAAATAAACCTAGAACTATCAGTTGACTTACTTTAAAAAAAAAACCTAAACCCTAAACCCTAAATCCTAAACCCTAAATGCTAAACCTTAAACCCAAAAACTAACCCTAAACCCTAAACCCTACACCTTAAATAAACAACCCTAAACCCTAAAAAAATTAACCTAAATTAAATAAAATTTAAAAATAAAATAAATAAAAAACATAAACTTAAATAAAATAGAATAAAAACTTAAACTAAAACCTGTACTTGAACCTAAACCTAAACCTAAACTAAATAAAAGCCTAAACCTAAAAAATAAACCTAAAAATAAATAAAAATTTAAACCAAAACCCTAAACTAAAAAAAAATCATAAACCTAAAATAAAATAAAATAAACCTAAACCTAAACTAGAATAAATAAAACCTAAACCTAAACCTAAACTAAATAAAATAAAATAAACTAAAAAATAAACCTAAACCAAAACTAAAAAAGAAAACTGAAAAATAAACCTAAAATAAAAACCTAAAACCTAAACCTAAAGAAATAAAATAAAAACTCAAACCTAAACCAAAAAATAAAAAATAAAACTTAGACCTAAAAATAAAATAAAAATAAACTAAATTAAAAATAACCTAAACCAAACCTAAACCTTAAAATAAACTAAAATAAAAAACCTAAGCTAAAATAAATATTCCTAAAATAAATAAACTAAAAAAAGGAAAATAAAAATAGACCTAAATAAAAATAAAAAATAAAGTAAACTAAAATAAATAAAAAATGAACTATATAAACCTAAAATAATAAATTTACTTAATTTAAAAAATATAAATCAAATAAAATAAAATAAAAAAATCATAACCCTAAACCCCAAACCCTAAAACTAACCCTAAACCCTAAAACCCTAAACCTTAAACCCTAAACCCTAAACTCAAAAGCCTAAACCATAAACCCTAAAACCCTAAACCCTAAGCTAACCTAAAACCTAAACCAACCATAAACCCTAAAACCCCAAACCCTAAACCCTAAACCCTAAACCCTAAAACTAAAACCTAAACCTAAACTAATAAAACCTAAAAATAAATAAATATAAAACCTAAACTAAAACCTAAACCAAACCTAAACTTAACCTAAAATATAAATAAATAAAAATTAAACTATAATAAAATAAATAAAACCTAAACTAAATAAAATAAACCTAAAAGAACCTAAATAAAATAAAACTAAATGTAAAATAAAATTAAATAAACCTAAAATAAAAAAACCTAAACCTAAAAAAAAAAAATAAAATAAATAAAACTAAACTAAAATCTAATAAATAAAAACCTAAACTAAACTAAAAAATAAAAATCCTAAACAAAATAAAAAATTAAACCTAAAAAATTGTAAAAAAGAAAACCTAAAATAAAATGAAATAAAAACTAAATAAAACCTAAACCTAAAAAATAAGCCTAAAAAGTAAAACCTAAAAAATAAATAAAAATAAAACATATAACTAAACTAAAAAAAAGAGCCTAAACCTAAAAAAAAAAAATAAAACAAACAAAATAAAATAAACCTAAACCTAAGATAACCTAAACCTAAATAAAATAAAATAAACTAAAAATAAACCTAAACCAAAACTTAAAAAGAAAACCAAAAAATATACCTAAATAAAAACCTAAAACATAAACATATCAAAATATAATAAAAACCTAAACCTAAACCTAAAAAAAAAATATAAACCTAAAAAATAAAATAAAAATAAAACTAAACTAAAAAATAAACCTAAACCTAAACATAAATAAACTAAAATAAAACTAAATAAAATAAAAAATAATAAATAAATAAAAAATAAATAAACTAAATAAACCTAAACTTACCTCTTTACTTAATTTCACAAAAATAAAAAATTAAGATTTAAATAAAAAACCCTAAACCCTAAAACTAACCCTAAACCCTAAACCCTAAATCCTAAAGCCTAAAACCCTAAACCCTAAACACTAAACCCTAAACCCTAAACCCTAAACCTAAACCTAAACCCTAACCTAAAAAACCCTAAACCTAAAACCCCAAACCCTAAACCCAAAACCTAAACCCTAAACCTAAAACCTTAAAACATAAACCTAAACTAAATAAAACATAAAAATAAAATAAATAAATAAAAACATAAACCTAAATAAAATAAAAAAATAAACTAAAATTAAAACCTAAACTAAAACCATCACCTAAACCTAAACCTAAACCTAAACCTAAAAACAAAATAAAATAAAATAAAAAGTAAACTAAAATAAAAAAAACCTAAACTAAACTAAATAAAATAAAATAAACCTAAGAATAAAAAACCTAAATAAATAAAATAAACTAAAATAAAAAATAAACCTAAAATAAAATAAAATAAAAACTAAATAAAAACCTAAACCAAAAAAATAAACCTAAAAAATAAAAAAAAATAAAACCTAAACCCTAAACTTAAAAAAAACCTAAACCTAAAATAAACAAAATAAAATAAACTTAAACCTAAACTAAAATAAACTAAACTAAAATAAATAAAACCAAAACCTAAACCTAAACCTAAAATAAACTAAACCTAAACCTAAACCTAAAATAAATAAAATAAAATAAACAAAAAATAAACCTAAACCTAAACTAAAAAAATAAAACCAAAAAACAATACCTAAAATAAAAACCTAAAACCCAAACCTAAAATGTAAAATAAAAACCTAAACCTAAACCTAAAAATAAAAAATAAAACCTAAATCAAATAAATAAAACAAAAATAAAACTCAACTATAAAATAAACCTAAACCTAAACCTAAACCTAAAAATCAAATTAAAATAAAAAACCTCAACCAAAATAAATAAACCTAAAATAAATAAACTAAACTAAATAAAAATAAAAATAAAACCTAAATAAAAAAATAAAGTAATCTAAAATAAATATAAAATAAACTATACTAATAAACTTAAACCTACTGATTTACTAATTTAAAAAAAAACCTTTAAACCTAAATCCTAAACCCTAAACCTACAACCCTAAATCCTAATCCCTCAAAAACTCTAAACCCTAAACCCCGAACCCTAACCCTAAACCCTAAACACCTAAAAATAAACCCTAAAACCCTAAACCCTAAACCCTAATCCCTAAACCCTAAACCCTAAAACCTACTACCTAAACCTTGATAGAACATCACCATCAACCACTCGCCTAAATCGGAGGTGAAGGCAAGGCTAATTATCATGGTGGTGGGGATCTAGATGATGGTGGATATGGAGTGGGAGGAGAAGGTTACCATGGTGGTGGCAAAGGAGAGATTGGGGATATGATGGTGAAATCCCGCCACTCAAGAGGTCGGGTGGTTCGATGGGAACTAGAAATTAATGAATGACCAACTTGATTTGTCGCTATGGAACTATGTCTTTACAGTAGATGACTCTAGTTATCTAGGGTTTTTATTTCTATTGCTCATTTTTATATTTGTCATCGCTTGTGTCTTAGAAAACTTGGTGTGCTACTTGGTTGATGAAATTCAAAGGAAGAGATGTTGAATCTAAATTTGTTCTTTATTAAAAGAAAAAACCAAAAACCCTAAACCCTAAACCTAAAACCTAAACCTTACACCATAAACCCTAAAACCCTAACCCCTAAATCCTAAACCCTAAAACCAAACCCTAAAACCTAAACCCTAAACCCTAAACCCTAAACCCAAACCTAAATGTTAAACCCTAAAAAAAGCTAAAAACCTAAACCTAAACTAAATAAAACCTAAAAAATAAAATAAAAAAAACATAAAGTAAAATAAAATAATAAAATAAAGAAAATAAAAATCTAAACCTAAACCTAAACCTTAACCTAAAAAAAATAAAATAAAAAATAAAAACTAAACTAAAATAAAATGAATAAAAACCAAAACTAAACTAAAAAATAAATAAACCTAAAATAAAAAAATTTAAATAAAATATAAACTAAATGTATAATAAAAATAAAATAACATAAAATAAAATAAAAACTAAATATAAATGTAAATGTAAAAAAAAACATAAAAATAAATAAATAAAACCTAAGCCCTAATAATAAAAAATATAAACCTAAAATAAACAAAGTAAAATAAAGCTAAACCTAAACTAATATAAACTAAACTAAAAAAAAAATGTAAAACCTAAAATAAACTAAACTAAACCCTAAACTAAATAAAATAAAATAAACTAAAATAAACTTAAACCTAAACTAAAAAATAAACCTAAATAAACCAAAATAAAACCTAAAGCCTAAACCTAAAAAAATAAAATAAAACTTAATCCTAAACATAAAAAAAATAAAATAAAAACCTAAACCTAAAAAATAAAATAAAAATAAAACAAAACTAAAAAATAAACATAAACCTAAACCTAAACCTAAAAAATAAACTAAAATAAGAAACCTAAACTGAAATAAATAAACCTAAAATAAATAAACTAAAATAATTTAAAATAAAAAATAAACCTAAATAAAATTAAAAAATAAAATAAACTAAAATAAATAACCCTAAACCCTAAAAAAACTAATTAAACAACCTTTTAAATTAACCCTAAACCTAAAACTAAACCCAACCTAAACCCTAAACCTAAACCTAAACCTACCACCCTAAACTAACTAAACCCTAAACTCAACTTAAATCTAAACCCTAAACTAACCTAAACTCAAAACCCTAAACTCAAAACTTAAATTTAAAGACTAAAGAACTTAAATTTAAACTAAACCTAAACCCTAAACCCTAAACCCTAAACCCTAAACCTAAACCCTAAACCTTAAACCTAAACCCTAAAAAACCCTACACCCAAAACCCTAAACCTAAACCCTAAACACTAAAACCTAAATACCTAACCTAAACTAAATAAACTTAAAAAATAAATAAATAAAAAA
Source organism: Cymbidium sinense (assembly GCA_021442155.1). Lineage (NCBI taxonomy): Eukaryota > Viridiplantae > Streptophyta > Magnoliopsida > Asparagales > Orchidaceae > Cymbidium > Cymbidium sinense. Next base: position 22,719 of record JAKCPB010000140.1, read on the forward strand.
AACCTAAAATAAAATAAAATAATAAAATCAAATCAAAACCTAAACTTAAACCTAAAAATTAAAAAAATTAAAAAATAGAAATAACTAAAATAAAATAAATAAAATCCTGAACTAACTAAAAAATAAAATAAACCTTTGAATAAAAACCTAAATAAAATAAAACTAAACATAAAAAAAAATAAATAAACCTAAATAAAAAAAAAAATAAAACTAAATAAAACCTAAACCTAAAAAAAATAAACCAAAAAATAAAATCTAAAAAATAAATTAAAAAAACCTAAACCCTAAACTAAAAAAAACCTAAACCTAAAATAAAAAAATAAATAATAAAAAATAAACCTAAACTAAATAAAACTTAAACTTAAACCTAAAACTAAACCTAAAAAATATACTTAAACCTAAAAAATAAAATAAAAATAAAACTAAACTAAAAAATAAACATAAACATAAACCTAAACCTAAAAGATAAACTAAAATGAAAAACCTAACCTAAAAAAAACTAAATAATAATAAAAAACAAAATAAACTCAAATAAATAAAAACTAAACTAAATAAACTAAATAAACCTCAATCTACTATTTTACTTAACTAAAAAAAAACTCTAAACCTTAATTCCTAAACCATAAACCCTAAACCTACAACTCTAAACCCTAGACCCTAAAACCCTAAACCCTAAACCTAAACCCTAAACCTAAACCTAAACCCTAAATAAAACCCTAAACTCTAAACTAAACCCTAAATTAAACCTAAAACCTACTAAAAACCCTAAAACCTAAACCCTAAAGCTTAAAACCTAAACCCTAAACTAACCCTACTCTAAACCTTAAAGTAACCCTAAAACCTAAGAATAAAAAACGATGAGAACATCACCGCCAACCGTGCTTTGTCTAGATCTAGAAGTGGAGGTAAAGGTGGAGACGATGGTTATCGCATTGGTGGTGGGGGATCTAGAAGTGCTGGTGGGTATGGAGGTGGTGAGAAAGGTGGTTATGGAGGTGGAGGAGTGATGAGGTTACAATGGTGGTGGGAGGGAGACATGAGATATGTTGGTAAATCCCACTACCGAGAGGCATGGTTCTGATGGGAACCGAGAAATGAACAACAATGATTTGAGATTTGCTCTATTGGGTTTGTTTTGATCTATGTCGTCGCTATGTCTTATAAAACTTGTGTTACTTGGTCAAGAAATCAAAAGAAGAAATGTTGAATGTGAATTCACTCTATTATAAAACCTAAACCCTAAACCCTAAACTAAACCTAAACCTAAACCTAAAACCCTAAACCCTAAAACCCTCAACCTAAACTAAAACCCTAAACCCTAAACCAAAACCTAAACTAAACCCTAAACCTAAAACCCTAAAACCCTAAACCTAAACCCAAACTAAACCTAAACTAACCTAAACCCTAACCCTAAACTAACCCTAAACCCTAAACCCCTAAACCTTGAATAAAGATGTCATTAGAGTAGATCTAAAGAATGACCTAATCCTAACATAGTTATGGTACTAAAGAAAATGTCTTCAAGAGACTTTCCTAGACTATTAGAGATTTGAATACCTTAAACCCTAACCCTAGATCATATTATAATACCATATATTATAGTATAATGTAACATCATATATTTGAGCATGTAGTGATGGGTTTTTAGATGTTATAAGATGTTTTGAAATGTTTAAGTATATTATGGTATTGTGTCCTATAATCTATATTAATATAAATCATAAAAATATTGATTTAATAAATTAGATGATGAAATTTGTTAAATTTGAAGTGGAATTAGGTTGTAGTACCAAGTTGTGCTATGCCACTTGTTGTCTAAAAAAAGTAAGATTTTATGTTCAAAATAAATATTATATGTTGTAGCATAATATTGCATCGTATATCATAATATATTGTTCTGCACATTTTAATTTTTTTAGTATTTTACAATCATGCAGTCGAGCCTACACTAGCATTATTTATAAAAATGTTGATTTAGACTTTAAAATGGTGGAATTTGGCCAAATTCATAATAAGTAGAGCATGACATCATAATATATTATTTTAATTTAAAATATGTAAGTGATACAAATAAAATATATAGTTTTTATTGTTTAGACTAATTTTATGATTTTTATCTTAAGCAACCCATGTGATGCACAATATAATATAATATAATATGTTATAATGTATTATAATATAGGATTCCATAACATAGTATAGCATCATGCATTATAGCATTGTGTATTACTACTTATTGTTTAGCATATTTTAGTTTGTTATAGTATGATGTAGTAGAGTTTGTACTAGCATAATTCATAAAAAATACTTATTTATAGAGATGATGGGATTTGGCCTAATTTAAGGTAAGCTTTAGGGAATATCATTGGGGTTGTGCTATGGTGTGTCATTTAATCAAAAGAATGGAATTTTGCATTAAAAAATGTTCATTTTCAAACAAATTTTATAATTTTTTTGCTTAAAGTGATTCATTTTAAGGTGTAATTTAAGATAACATATTATATGAAAGCATATTAAAATATAATGTACATACTAATAAATTCACATATATATGAATGTGGTGGTGTGTTACTAAATGTTATTGTTCATTATAGTATGTTTTACTTTGTTATAATACATTGGGTCAAAACTCACAAAAAATGTTAATTTGAAGGTTGAGATGAATATGGCCAAATTCACACACACCAAGAAGCAACACCAAAATTATGCTATTTTATACCATTTAATAAGAAAATAACAATTTTACATCCAAAATGAGCATTATTCATATTTTGAAAAAATTTTGTTTTTTGTTCCTTTTAAGTGATTCTAATGAGGCGTAATGTTAGACAATATATTATATTATAGCAAATTATAATATAACATCATATAATATAATATAATATGTGTGTTAATTCACACTATAATATGTTTAGCATGATATTGTATAGTTAGTTTGAGCTTGCACCATCACCAATCATAAAATGTTGATTACAATGTTAAGATGATGTAATTTTAATGAATACATTGTTATTTTGGTTGAAGTATAAAGCATAAGAGGAAAAATAAGATTTGATGAGAATTCCATGTCAAGGACATGGAGGGAGATCCGCCAGGGGATCACACATGCATTGGACATGACATGTGAGGGGTCTATGTCGAGGGCATAGAAAAAAAATTTTGTTGGGGATAAGGTTTGAATTTGATTTGATTATATAATTTGTGGAAGAAAGATTCACTAGGATAAGATTCTATAATCCACCAAGGATTAAGATGAATTGACTTTAATTTATTTTTTAATTGATTTGGAGACATATGCTAGAGATATGGGCGAAGTTCGGGATCGGGTATATGAACCTTCCAGAGAAGGGTTTGGGCTATCCTGGGATTGGGATTTGAGTTTGATTTCATAGATTTGTTTGGGGATGTATCCACCGGGCAAGTTTGTTAGATTTCTTTGATTTAGACTCTCTGGGGAGTTGGTTTAATTTGGCTCCACTGGGAGGTTGGTTTTGAATTTGATTTGTTTTGACTTGTTTATATATATGATTTGGGGCTCCAGGGAGAAGGGTGATTTAACTCCAGGAAAAATTAGATTGGGTTTAATTTAATCTGTTAATGTATGGACCATGTCTGTGTGATGGACCCTTGAGAAGGGGCTATATCAACCTTGACCTACCTCAAATTTATAAATCCAAAGGGATACCACCTACAAGTAGATATCCAACTTAAGGGTTTCCTTCATGCAATGACTATGCTAGAATAAAGATAATACACACAACTTCTAATGCAGGAACAACTCTGGGTGACCATTGGATGCACAAAAATCGACCTAGGGTGACTATTGAGTGAATGTCACTAGGGACTTATGTCAACTCAAAAGTAATCATAATTAATTTTATCTTAAATTCATGTGATTTGATATGGTTTGTTTGGTTTAGTTTGATTTTGAATTGAGGGCATATTCATTGGGGATGTGAGATCGATCAAATTTGATAGATTTAATTTATGGACCATGTCGGTGTGTGATGGACTCATTGAGAAGGGGATATATTGCACTTATCCTATCTCAGAGTTACAAATCCAAAGGGATAGTCTACTGGTCATGGGGTAGAGCTAGCCAACCTAGTTGCCTTTAGTGTGCAATGGCTATGCTAGAAAAGGAAACACTTACATCTTCTAAAGCGGGAACACGGTGTGACCTATTGGTAGCATAATAAATCAACCTACTTGGGGGGTGACTGAAGTGAAAGGGTGACTTATAATAACTCAAGAGTAGTGATTCCTATTGGGAGTTTTGCTAACCTCCCTAAAGATAGGATGCCCGCTTGAGAAAATGTCGTGTCCTCCTAATCCACAAGTGAATATATATTTTGTTTATATGTTTGCAGGACCCTATTATGTGAGGACCACACTGAGGGGGGTCGGCCTTGACTTATCTCGATTTACTAGACCAATGGAGAATCGCAAATACAGATGGATTCTCCAACCGGTGGTTACTGGAGCCTAACCGATAAGGTGTCTAAATGAGGTCACAAAGGAAGTGATCCAAATATAGTGCCCACTGGGGAGGTGCTAATAGGTTGTTATCCAGAGCCTTAAAAAAGAAAGCCTATAAGTATACAGTGGCAAACTCAAGGAGAAAGCATAGCAGACTTACATCTATCATGAGTGGTGTATCCTAAGGTGCGAGAACCAACCAACCTAAGGTGTATCCGTCAGCATGAGTGGTGTATTCGTAAGTATAGTGAGAACCAACCAACCTAAGGTATCCATCAGTGTGCAACAATTAATCTGGAAAGAAAACATGAAGGGTTACAACTTTCTAATCGAAACTGATCATCAGGATAGTCTGTCATCCTTATGACATATGTTATCTGAATTAGAGCGACTACTATGCTGGTAGCCCTGAGGAAGGACTGGACCCAAACTTGAAATAGTAAGGAGGGATGGAGCTGCTAGGGGACTTATCCTAAATCTCAAATATACTTGACCCATTCAGTGCATAAAGGCTAATCCAAGAGGAAAGTATAGCAGACTCACATCCTCTTAAATGAAGCCAACATGAGGTAGCTTACCGCCACATGTAAGGCAAAACTAACAAGGTGCTCATCAATGATGGGTGGCCAGGTAAAGAAGGAAAGCATAGTAGACTTACATCCTCCAAAGCAAGAAGATCATTGAGGTGACACACTAGCAGGGTAGCACGTTAGCCCGACCTAGAGCAGCTACTGAGTGAGTGTCGTTGGGGGCATTATCTCAACCCAAAGTAGCCCGAGACAAAATATATGTGTTTATTTTATATGTTTGTGTGTAGTATGTATTTGTGTTATGTCGATGGAGGATAGGATGCTTTAGTTCCTTACACCTACCCTAAACACATCATGGTGGATTCGCAAACAAGAATACTTTCAACATGGAAGAGATTGAATTTGAAATAGAATTTTCATTGAGGATTATTATTTTTAAACATAATTTATAATATTTCTTTAAGTATAGCCCATTGATTGCAAGCATTGGGCACTCTCCCTTATGATTAATATGCTGATAAGATCCTCCTTGGTAGGCCTTCTCTATGGTGGAAGGGCCTTCCCAAGTGGGTTCAAACTTGCCTCCCATCATACGACGAGCATTAATCGGTCTCCTTAGAACTAAAATAAGCTTTCCTACTTGAAAAGCTCTAGAAAGGTCCAACTTATTGTGAGCTTGAATCATTTTATCTTTATATACAGAGGTTTTGGCATGCTTGAGGTGTATCTCCTCTAAACCTTGAGCTCTTCTAACCATAACTTGAGTTATGCTCTTTTGTGATATTGCTACCCAGTTATCCTTAGTGATGGTTGTTAGACTTGGTAGAATGGCTTTGGACCCATACACTAAGGAGAAAAGAGTAGAAAATGTTGGAGTTCTATATGTTGTGCGGCAGGCTCACAATGTTTCAACTAACTGCTCATGCCATTGTCTCTTTTTATTGTCAAGTGCCTTCTTCAGTATTTGGATGAGAGCTTTGTTGAAGGATTCTACTAAGCCATTTTCCTTCAGGTAGTTGATGGTAGAATATCTCTAATCTATACTATGTCTCTGGGCATAGTTGTTGATCTCAGTGCTCTTTAATGCAATACCATTATCAGATATAATTCATCGAGGCACTTCAAACCTATATATGATATGGTTTTATAAAAATAGAGCACATATTTGTGACTCTCTAAGCATAATCACCTTCTCACATTTAGAAAAGTAGAGTTAAGATGAATGATGACCATTGGAAGAAGGATCAATCAAACTATGTCCACTAACACCCAATGAAATGAGGCCAATGTAGGATGTAGAATATTGGGTGGTTGGTGTAGACCACATACATGTATTTGACATTGGTGGCATCACCTAGCGATCGATGCAATCCTTGATCATCGACTACCGAGTATCTTAGTCTCTTGATCTTGGCTTTCATCTTGAACTAATTGGTTGTTCCACATAATCCTAAGTGTACCTCAATCATGATCATACGGCGTGCTTGTCTAAATAATGTAAGCACATATGATCGAAAGATCACCGGCACAAGACATCATCCACAAGAGTGTAGGAAAGTGCTCTCTGCTTCATCTAATGGGCTTGGGACTTCTCTTGAGATAGTTTACCCTTATTTAGGTAATCCATGAATGGTTGCTTCCAATCTAACTCCTCATTCTTCATGGCAATGGAAACCTCCCATTTAAGAGAGTACTTTTGATGAGTTCAATATCAATAAGGGATAAGACTTGTCTATTTTGGACCTTTATTGATATGAACTCATCCTCTGGACATGCCAACTCCTTAGCAAGCTTGGCTAAAACATATGCTATGATGTTCTCTCCTTAAGGAATCTTATAAATGGCAACCTCATGATTTGGGCCAACAACTCCATGGTGTACTTAGTGATGGAGCGCATTATAACCTTATAGACCCAAGATTTGGTTGATAACTACGAGAATTTCAAGAAGTTGATGTTCTGATGACTAACTGCACAATCAAAGGCTCATATTTGGCTTCATTGTTGGTGCAAGGATTCAGATAATATGAGAATCTCATCATCATGGTCGGAGTTAAGAGAACTATTCTACCCCTACCTTTCTTGGAATAGTAGATTATTATTCTCTCCTTTTAGAGGAAGCCACACCATCAAAGTACATCTCCCAAAGGTGAATTCTAGTATCCCCTAAGTTCATGATTTATTCATCGGGTGATCATCACTAAGAAGAGTCAAGAAGTGGGTGTGCCGCTAAGAAATCATTAGCTTGTCCTTTCACCGCATGGAGGGAATGAAAGTAATGAAAACTATGAGAGGATCATGGACCATCGAGCCAACCATCTAAATTTCAATTTTGTCATGAGATATATGGGATTAATCCTAGTGATCAAGTTCACCTTATGAGAAAGTATGTGTAGTTTTGGGATACAAAGATTAAAACTAGGCAATGCTTCTCAATGGGTGGATAATTAGCCTCAGTGGGGATTAGACAATGACTGAGGTAGTAGAGTGCATTTTCCTTCCTTTCATCATTAGCTTGGGCCAACAAAGCACTAAGGGAGTCATCTAACACAATAGTGTAAAGTATGAGCAGCTTTCCCAAGATAGGGGCTCATAGAACTGATGGTGTCATCAAGTAATACTTGATGTCTTCAAAGGCATGCTCACACTTGTCACCCACTTGAACTTGGCATTTTTTTTGACAACTGATGAGAATGGCTGATATCTTCCTAAAGGTTGGACATAAAGCATCTTAGATATGCCAATCCTTGGAATGATCTCGAAGAGTTAAACATTTAGGGGTGGCATTTGTAATATTTCCTTGATCTTCTAGATCAATTTTGATTCAGTGTGATAACAAACCCAAGGAATATCCCCAAGCTACTATGAATGCACACTGGGAGTTCATTTTGAGGTTAAATTATCTTAACTTTGAAAACTACTCAAGTGAAATAGATGGTATTTCTTTTCTCTACTTTTGACTATGAGATTATCGACAAAGCACTTGACTTGATGATGAATGAGTTTGTCAGAGATTCAGGTTATAGCCCATTGTTATGTAACACCAAAGATTTTAAGGCGAAAAGGCATGACTATATAGTAATAGATTTTGATCGGGTTCTAAAAGTGTTTCTTTCATCTTCAAGGGCCATCTTTATTTGGTTATATCCGTGATGTGCCATCCATGAAAGAGAAGACGTATGAGATGAGGAAATGTCCACCATTATTGGATTGGTAGTTAAAATTTTCCTTTTGACATGCCTTATTTAAATCCCTAAAATTCATATGTTGGCCAATATTTTATTAATTGGGATGATGTCAAGCAACCAAGTAGGGTATTTTTCTTCTCGAATGAAGACAACATCGATAGTTTGACTTCAAAATGACATGTTGTTCTATGTCTAATCTAATGCATCTAGAAGCTTGCTTGATAGGGTTAGCAGTAAGCTCTATTATTAGTTTATGCACTAGTATGTCAAGAGCCAATCTAGACATCTCTTCATAACTCCATGCAAAGTCCTTAAACTTAGTCAATAGCCTAACTTTATCATTGGTTTCAATTTCATTCAACAAAGAAATAATGTATGTCGGGCGTGGATCTTCTTCAGTTCCTAAGTTGATTTCCTTGAGCTCATCGATGGTTGACTTGATCTCTTCTTCGAACTCTGGTGATGCATCTTTGACTTCAAAATCAGCTGGATCATTTGAAGTTTTTAAACCTCCTCATATGAGTTAATGTGATTTGAAAAGAACCTATCGATTCCAAATGATTGGTGATGACTAAGAGAATCATCATCATCAATGACCCACCATATCAATCCTAACCCGATCTTGATTGAGAGCTTTTGCATTTGTTCTTCCATATTCTTGGAGTAGTCTGACCCATGATTTGACCAAGTATGCATTCTTTGCTAAAATATGAGCATAAGGAAAATACCAATCAAAAGGTAATCATATTAAATCTTTATATGAATCATCCTCAAGTTTTACATCAACTTCTAGACTTCAGGATGATGTTCCTAGAAAGAACCTCTGAGTCTTCACAACTGTGGATGACTTAGGGGCTTTCATAACTACCAAACCCTTAGCTTCCTGAGAGGAAATTGAGGTTAGAGATAAGGTTCCCAACTGATGCCTAACTATTTCACATATAGACTTGGATACACTTATGCTTTGCTTTGAGCCCGATCTTCACCTATCTAGCTCAAGTGTCACCTCAAGGGAATCTACCACCGAGAAGAGATGTGGTGTGAACCATATAAGACTCATCCCATGAACTAGATTCTAAGTCTATATGGATAGTGTACTAGTAGTGGAACATATCTTCTATTGGGTGGCCAATAAGGAGGTTTTCCACCCCAGACTGCCTACCTCTCTTCCTCTGCTTGGTGGAGGTCAAGTCATCCCACCCATATGTTGAATGGAGTAACAAATTGTGGGTGGAATATAATATCGCTCCACTTCCTCCTCCAAGTATATTTTCACTCTTTATTTTTTTTTCATTTTCTTTTTTCTTTTTTTTCTTTCTTTTCCTTTTTTTTACTTTTTCTTTTTTTTTTTTTTTAAAACTTTTAAGTTCATGAGAATAGACTTGTTGATTTTGATGGAGGTGGTATGCAACATCCTCATATATGCTGACCTCGTGAACTGTAAATGGTTTGAGATCTCCTTTGATGTAGTAGACAATCTCACCTCTCATGAACTTTATACATTGATGCAGAGAGGATGGAACTATGTTGTTCTCATGTATCCATGGACTCCCAAACAAAGCATTGGAAGATGTATCCGAGTCTATAATGTGAAACTTGGCTTTGGTCTTCCAATCATCTATCTCCAAGGGCAACACTATGGAGCCTAAGGCCTATTGACCTCACTTTTGGAGTGTGGATTCAATCTTACCATCTTAGCCTTAAAAGTCTTCTAGACACTAAGACTTACCTAGTCATAAGAGACTTCTAATAATTAGGTAAACACTTAACCTAAGCTAAACACTTTAAGGGTTAACCATAGGATTAGGTTATGCCCCCATTAGGATAATCCTACCCTACAATCCAATCCATGTTCACCTTCTTAAACAAAACCTCAAGTTCAATTCAAACATCAAATTCAAATCCAAATCCAAACCCAAATTCCAAAACCAAATGATTGAAGCCCATCAAATCCAAACTTGACCCTTCCTAAGCCATATGACCTATCCCATGGACTTAGCCAAATATTAATCCAAATCAATCCAAAATAAATTCATTTTCTCATAATCAATTTATATCTTCAATCATATTCCTAAATAAAAATCAAATCTACATTCAAATGATCAAAACTAAATAAAACTAAATCAAATTAAATCAAAACTCTTCCTAAGCCATATGCCCATGGACTTAGCCAAACCTTAATCTAAATCAAGTCAAACTCTATTGATTTTCTCAATCAATTTTTCAATCATTTTCACAAATTTAAATTAAATATACATTTAAATCATCAAAACTAAATCAAATCAAAATCCAAACCTAAATCACAAGACCCAACTACATGGACTTAGCCAAATTCCTTCATTCCAAAACCCAAATTCAATTGATTTTCTCATGAATCAATATACCTTCAATCATATTCATAAATATTAATGAAATCTACAATCATCAAGCCAAACCAAAATCAACCAAGTCAAACCCAACTTAACACTTTTGACTTGAAATGTTCAAATAACCAAAACTCATTTGGACCCAAGCAGTACAATTGAATTTATAAATTAATCCCAAATCCATATATAAAATCAACTAAATCAAACTCAACCCAAAATCAATCCAACTAAACCCAATTGGTCCAATTGACCAAAGTGGCCAATTTGACCTTTTGAGAGTTCTAATCTACCCAAATTGGATTGAAGCAAGCCCATCAAAACCTCCCATCATGATTGTTGATCACCCTAAGTTGATCAATTAGCAAAAATCAATCCAACTTGGTCATTTGACCAAGTCAACCTTAACCCATATGAACTCAAACTAGCAAAATTACTATGCCAAATCCCCTTGAAACCAATGATCATACTAAATCAAAATCAAAATTTGAATGACTTGACCTTCAATTGAGTCAAAAATTGGTCCTCTTGACCCAAGTTGACCAAAATTAAACTAAAATATCAAATTATGCCAAATCAAAATATAAACCAAATTGATTGCAACTAATGTCAAATTCATTCCAAATTGATTGTTGAACTTTTACCAAAGCCATGGTTGGACTCAATTGAATCAATTGACCTACTTAAATTGACCTATAGGTCAATTTGGCCTAAATCAAATCTAAATCCAAATTAATAAAACCAAATCCTACAATCATCTTCAATTGGTTAGCCCAAACCAACACCCAAGCCAATTTGGCCAAATTGTCAAATTGGTCAACTTAACTGACCAAAATGAATTCAAATGAGCCAAAATAAAATCTTAGCCAAAGTAAACCAAACCAATTGAAACATCCCAAATGATCATATGAACTTGATCCTTGGTTTGACCAATTTGACCAATTGGTCAACTTGACTAACCTAATCTAATTTGACCTAAATGAGTCAAATTGATCCAAAACTAACCAAATCAACTCCAATTGACTTGAAATTTGGGGTAACCCACTTTTGGCTCATTTTAAGTACAAATAAAATCTAATGTATATGATCATTCTACCCTTTGGTCAAGGGCATCACATGAGAAAAATCACCCATGTAAGTGGTCATTTCCATTTCTTAGCCACTTGGTACTCTCCTAATGGTCCACCTAGGCACCTAAGACACTGACCAACCTGATTGAACGGGTGGTTGGGTCAACCATTACCCATGGGAGGTGAAATCACCCTCCTCATCAGAATATTTGAAACCCATAGGATACCGATGATTCCTCTTTTGCAGCCACCTCCACACCTTCAACTAACAAAGTTAAGCCAACTCACCTCCTCCACCCATGACCTGAGATGGCCGCCACTAGAAGCCAAACGATCCCATCAGAGGAAGGGGTATACATTTCCACTTAAACACATAAAAAAAATCATTGAGCCCAAAAACCTGTTGAGCCATTCATAAGCTCCCAAGCTCATTCCTCGATCAAAAAATGTCATTTCTATCCATCTTGAAATAGGACACTCCCATTTCTAACCTAACTTTTCCATTTCTCCATTAAACTCAAATTAACTTTACACCTTCTCTAGCCTTGTGGTAAGAAAGAATCATCTCCCAAGCTTCTCGAGCACTAGAGGTGGAACTTCTATCAAAGCCGGGCTCAAAATTATAGGTTCATGGCCTTACGAGCGTCAAGAATTGATCCAATTGTTGGTCAACAAGGTTTTCATCTCCACTAGATGAAGCTTCCTTAATCATTGAGCCACCGTCTTGAGCTCTAGTGAGGTATGCTTCCAAAATTGATCCTTAAGAAAAAAATGGGTTTTGGAGCATCTTTTGATCTCATTGGTGATCGTTGATTTATCTCGATCGAGGTGATCCTTTTGGGTGATGGCTCCAGTAAATGAATAAATTTTTCACTACCACATTCCTCATTGATGAATGGTTCGATTAAAATTTTCCACTTAGATCGATGGATGATGGATGATGAAAAGATCCTCACACCATGTATAGTTTTAGTAAACCATCTGATGCCATGTTATGAAAATATTGATAGTAATTAAAAATAAAACAAAATCTTGAATCAAAATCAAAAAATAAAAATAATACTCATTTTAAGGATGAAATAATTAATTAATTAATTTTAGTAATTAAGGTTTAATTACAAAATTAATTAGCTTAATTACTCCTTAATTATTTGAGAAATTAATCCCAAATTTTTGTGGGTTAATTTAATGGGATTACCTCCACCTCCCATGATTTGGTTGGGATTTATTGCTTACTTAATTAGGAAAATTGACTTAACTACTCTTTTAAGTTAATTAATTGATTAATCCCATGAATAGTAATAAATTGGTTAATTAAGTTTATTAATCATTGTTCATAAGTGAACTAAGGAATGGGACCCCTTTAAATTCATTTCACCCTTTTTTAAAATGAAATTAATTAAGATTTAACTAATTAATTAAATCAATTAATCAAATTAAAGTCATAATCACATTAGACTTTAATTAATTAAATCATGGGGTAGATCTTTTGGTGTTTAATAAGAAGGAGTTTAATAAATTTATGGTTAGTCCACATGTGTGGGAAAACCATAAGAGTAATTAATTAAGTCTCTTAATCTAATTAACTATTAATCATGAGCCAATTGCATTAGGCCCCTTTTATTTCATGGGATCATTACAAATTTATTTTCCATGCATATCATGTTGGCCATAATTATTTAGTTAATTACTTTAAGGTGACATAAGTAAGGGTAATTAATTCATCTAATTAAGGTTTTGATCTAATTAACCCATAAAATCAACTTAACTACATTTCCTTAAATTAAATCAAATCAAAAATGTGGGAATAGGTTTAAAACAACAAGTGATGATTTCTCTTCTCCTCTATTTAAATCAAATCTTAATTAATAAAAAAGCTTTGGTTTGCTTTAAATAATCTTATTTGATTTAATTATCCTTAAGAACTAGTTTGGTTGAATAAATCACATGCTTATATTTGATTGTCCTCTTTCAAATCATGGTAAATTTGGTATGTCATTTGAATTCATGCATCCATCTTTTCAAAATCAAGTAAAATAAAATGGATTTCCTATGCTTGCATGTGTTGATTTAATTTAATATATGAATGGATATTATCACTATTAAATCCAAATGTATTTTACAAAAGCTTATAAATAAATAATAATATGTGTTATGATGTTAGTTATAAATACATAAGAAATGCATGTGCTTATAGCTTAAGTGTATGAATGTTGAGTTCTCTTTCCTCTATTCATGTGTTGATTCATATAAGATTGAATGGTAATATAGTCTAAACATCTCAAGAACACAAGGCTTTAACTAGCCCTAAGGAGGTCATTTGATTACCTCACTTCCCTAGTTTAACATCAACACGTACCCATTTGATTTCAATTCTTATGTATTTGAACATTAGAATTTGGATAGAGCTTTAATTCATATATATATTAATGGTTCAATAAAAAAATATATACAATCTTTGCATGGTTATCTTTCCTCATTTATACATGCATGTGTGTCCAAGAACGAAAGTATATAGTCTAGACATCCGAATACAAGACTTTAATTATCCCCAAGGAGGTCATTTGATTACCTCACTTCTGGTTTAACAATGACATACCTATGTATTTGCACATGTGTGTATGTATATGTGATTAGTAAATGAAAATCCCATTTTACATTAAAATTCTATTCATTTATAATTGACTAAGTGGTTGAATTAATTAGCCATATGATTTGGAGCTTACTTCCTATGTTCATGTATACGGCTTTACATATGTTTGAATGGGTATACAGTCTAGACATCCTAGGAATACGAGGCTTTAGCTAGCTCAAAGGAGGTCATTTGATAACCTCACTTCCCTGATTTAACAACAACACATGCCTATTTAATTTCATTCTTATGTTTTTTTTGTATAAGAATTTGGATAAAGTTTTAAATTAATATGTTAAAATAATTCAATCAAATAAAATATAAATTCATGTATAATTTGCAATTTACAAAAGGAAAATGGGTTTGCTACCTTATACATTCAAGAAGAATAATTTGCAATTTACAAATGATAAATGCTATGAGAGTCTTCATGTCATCATGTATCTTCCTCCTTTTATTTGATTTGCTCCACTTCAAAGGCATCACATGGCCTCCCAAGACAAAGCCTTCTATGCTCATCCTTATCCCCCCATAGCACTAATCCTAATTTCTAAAGAAAATTAGATTAAAATAGAAAAAAGTAAATCTAACTACACACACACAGATGGCTTATATTATAAACACACACACACATCAAACTAAGTTTAGCAACCTACAAAGAGAGCATTTATATATATTTTTAAGCATCCCCTTAAATAATCCATAGTAGAAAATATGATTAGATAATCACAACCTACCATGTCTAAAAAACAATGTAACATCAGGTCTAAATAATACATCATAAAATAAAACATACATCACATACCATCCTAACATAATGCTAGAAGTGGCAACTTATTCTATGTATGTGTATTAAGGCTTGTGTGGTATGCCCCAACTAGCTTTAGAGTTAAGATTTTCTAAGTCTAAAGATTCAATAATTGATTTAAGTTTTAATTATGTTTTCTTTTTTCATATGACCTACACTTAGCAACTAAGTGTTGTAAAGAGAAGAAAAGAGGTTGGCCTCTTTCATACCTACCTAAAACCACTTTCTAAAGCATATTAATTTGATTTAGTTCTCTTTAGTGAATGGCTTATTATACATTTTACATAAATCTTAAGTTTAGGTTCTCTTTAAATAATTCTATTCAATGTGAAAAGCTTCTTAAGATTAATCTAATTGAAATACTATCACATGGCACATGCTAAATCATTCCTTTCCATCACATGTAGCATGCATATGGTTAAGTCCTAGTTACACATATATATTTTAGCACACTTGAATGATGGATGGTATGTACATTTTTTATATTTCCCTCTAATTTATTTATTTTATCATATTAATTTAAGGCTCTATCTAAGTTCTTTTGCAAAATACATAGTGATGAAATTTCAAATGTCATTGTTAACCGGAAGTGAGGTAATAAAATGACTTCCTTGGGGCTAGCTAAAACCTCATGTTCCTTGATGGACTATATACCATTAAATTCAAACCATATGTAAATTTATATGCATGAACATAAGAAAGAGAGCTCCAAATCACATGATTAATTAATTCAATCACTAGAACAATTGCAAATGCATGTATTTTTAGTAAAAAAGAAGGATTATCATTCTCTAATTAAATACACATGTATGTATAAAGACATAAGCAAGATGTGCCTTTGTTAATCAAAAAGAATCAAATGACTACTTATGGCTAAATCCTCATATTCCTAGGATATCTAGACTATATACCACTTTTCATAGATACATACACATGTATTCATAATTTGGAGAATGAAAATCATGCAAAAATTGATATTTAATTTGATTGAATTATTTATGTATATGAATTAAAATCATTTAATTCTATACATAAGAATGAAATCAAATGGAGTGTATTATTAAATAAGGCAATCAAATGACCACCTTGGGGCTAACTAAAGCCTTGTAGTCTTAGGATGTCACTATATACTCATTAACATTCTCACTTAGATAAATGAATACATGAATAAAAGGAAAAGCTTCACTTCACATATTTAAGCTATAATCACATACATCTCTTATGTATTTATAACTAGCATTTCATATGTAACCATTCATTTATAAGCTTTGGAAAATATGTTTCAATTAAATAATGATAATTGCCACACTTATTAGAAATTAAATCAACACATGAAAGCTTGACATAAAGTAAAACCTTTTGATTTAATTAATTTTGAAAGATGAATGTATGATTTCAAATGACATACAACATTTAACATGATTAGAAATGAATGAATAAGCATAAACATGTGATTTCATTCAATTAAATTAATTTCTAAGGACAATCAAATAAAATAAAAGCATTCAAAGAAAAAGGCTTTTTAATTATCATTTTCAATTTTATATTTAATTTAGTTTGAAGAAATAAGGTAAAGTTTGATCAACTATTCCCATGTTTGTGAATTAATTTGGTTTAATGGAAAATAGTTAAGTTGATTTTATGGGTTAATTAGGTTATACTATTCATTAAATCAATTGACCCTTACCTATGTTTAATTTAATTAACCAAGTAATTGAGCCAACATGATATGTACATACATTGGAAGTTAAATCAATAATGAACTTAAGAAAGAGGCCTAATGCAATTGGCTCACAATTAGTGATTAATAAAGTTAAGAAACTTAATTAAGAACTTTCATAGTTTTCCCCCACATGTGGGTTAACCATAATTTCATTAAATGTCTTTAAGATATTGAACACCTAAAGATCAACCCATGAATTGATTAATTAAGATTCCATGTGATTATAGTTTTAAATTGATTAATTATCCAATTTAATTAATGAATTAAACCATTAATTAATCCTAAATTAATTAATTTTTATTCAAGTGAAATGGACTTAGGGAAAAGATTGGGAAAGAGGTCTGAATCTCATTTCCTCATGCCCATTTACTATTTCACAATGATTAGCAAGCTTAATTAATGATTTTATTACTATTTAGAATATTAATTAATTTACTAATTTATTAGGAAAGTAGTTAAAGAGAATTTTCTCAATTAACCAAGTAATAAATTCCAAGAAAATTATGGGATGGAGGTCATCCCATTAATCAACCTCAAAAGTTTGGGATAAATTATGGAGTAGAGTAAGCTGATTAAATTTTCAATTAAATCAAATTAAGCCTTAATTACTTGTTTAAAATTAATTGATCAAAATTGAATCTCCTCTAAAATACCTTCAAAATAAATATTTACTTGCATTTTTTTTTCTATGATTTTTTATAATTTTCTAAAGTTTTAGCTGATTTAAATGATTTTCCATGATTTTTATGAAGTCCATTAAATTATTTTAGCTATTTAAACTTTAGAATGCAATATCTCCCAATCTAGAAATCCTTTTGACTTGAAATTTGTATGGTATGTAGATTTTATGTTCATTCTTAATCTCTGGATATTTCAAATCAGATGTGTCTTTTAGTTTAATTAATGAAATTTTATTTACTCAAACTTAAATTAAGCTTAATATTGTGAAATTTAGCTTTTGGATTCATTGATTCCCAGGAATGACAAATCCAACGAGCCTTATTTGTAATTTTTTTAAATATGTTTTATTTTCTATGAATTTTTAAAGTATCGTTTTAATTAATTTTTAAAATCCAAAATCCAAATTTCACTACAACCGTAATAACTTTTATATGGTAATGTAATGCAGATGTGAGAATAGATGCATGGATCAGCGTTGTGGATCGATAGATTGATATCGTCATATGATCCATTGATCAAAAGCCACATGATCTGATCTAAGCCATCAACCTCTTTGAATGGGAGAGATGGGTGGAGGTGATTAGATAGAAGAAGGACAACACTATTGGGCATGATTTTGTGATTCTTGTGGAAAAATTGAATGAAAAACTTCATTTTAGGGATTAATTTCTAGCGATCTTCATCAAAAATCACTCAAATGCATGGGGATGATGTCAAAAAAAAATGTAAGGGTAATCTAAAGGAAATTCTTAAAATTGATCAAAAACTATCATAAATAAAGGAACCTAAGGCTTTCTATGTTCTTGAAAATTACCTCACCAGGATGATTTCAATGGCGGTGATGATCCAAAATTGCTCCGAGAAGCTTTGGAATGGGTTTGGGCTTTTGCTTGAATAATGTATCCACCAATGGTCACGCTTCCTCACGATCCACTTGATTTTGATGGCTTTGCTCAAAAAATAGAGAGGGAATGGTTGTTGGTTGGTTTGAGCTCTAGGAGAGTAAAATGAGTGTGTGAGGAAGAGTTTTTCTCACTACTTTTTAGTCTCCTTGCAATGGCCAAAATCACTTCATTCATGGTGATTTTGGCTCCAAATGTCCTTGGCTTGGGGTGGTTGAGATTCTCCTTAGGTGGCTTAATTTGGTTGGCCAAGGCATGGGAGGTGGCTGCTATGAAGGACAAGTGGGTGTCCTAGGAAAGGGAAGTGGAGGTCCTTCATGCCATGTGTTCCAATGGGGGAGGGGAGGTGATTTCACTTCCCATAAGTCATGGCTGGCCCAACCACCTCTTGGGTCAAGTTGGATAGTGTTCTTGGAGCTTGGGTGGACCAATGGATGAGTGTCAAGTGGCCAAGGAAGAGAAATGACCATTTACATGGGTGTTTTATCTTATGAAATACCCATAAAGGAAGAGTGGTCATTTGACATTGAATTTGATTTGGGTAGATTTGAAATGAGTCAAAAGTGAGTTGGACCAAATTTCATGTCATTTGGAGTTTAATTGGTTTGGCTCAATTTGACCCATTTGGGTCAAATTAGGTGAAAACAGGTTAGGTTGACCAATTGGTCAAATTAGATCAAACCAAGGGTTAGGTCAAGTTCATATGACTATTTTGAGAAGATTGTATGCTTTTGTTTGATTTAATTTGGATTTAATTTGGGTTAATTCTAATTTTACCATTTATGTCAATTTGAGTCAACTTGGGTCAAGAGTGCCAATTGGGCTATGTTTGGCTCAATTGAAGGTCAAGTCATGTTTAATTCTTGATTTTGGGTTGATTTGAATCATTGGTTTCAATGGATTTGGCTTAAATCACAATTTGGCTAGTTTGGGTTCATATAGGCTAAAGGGTTGACTTGGTCAATAGGCTAGGTTGACTTGGTTTGACCTAATTTATATCAAGTGATCATTCTTGGGTGATCAACAATCATGGCATGAAGTTTGGATTGGTATAATTCACATTGATTTGAATTGAATTGGATTTTGGTTCATGTAGGTCAAATTGGCCACTTTGGGTCAAGTGAACCAATTGGATTTAGTTGGCTTGATTTTGGGTTAAGTTTGATTTAGTTGAGTTTATATATAGATTTAAGATTAAAATATAAATTCAATTACAATTGGTTTTGATTCAAATGAGTTTTGGTTCATTTGAATATTTCAAGTCAAATGGTCTAGGTTGGGTTTGACTTGGGTTAATTTTAGTTTGACTAGATAATTATAGGTCTCATTTATATTTGAAAAGATGATTGAAGGAATGATTGATTCAAGGAAAATCCATTGATTTTGGCTTGATTTATATGGGTTTTCCACAAGTTCAAGAAAATGGCTTAAATAGTTTAAATTGGGTTTTGATTTGATTTTGGATTTGGTTTTGCTATTTGAATTTATATTTCATTTATATTTGAGAAGATAATTGAAGGTACAATTAATTTATAAGAAAATCAATTGAGTTTGGATTGAATTGGATGAAAATTTGGCTAAGTTCATGAAGGTTGATTAAAGGGCTTGGGAAGGATTTCAAGTTTCGATTTGATCTTGGGTTTCAATCATTTGGAATTGAGTTTGGATTTGGATTTGGATTTGAAATTAAGTTTGAGGTTTGGTTGGAAATTTGAATTTGAATTGAATTTAAGGTTTACATGGATTGGGTTTTGGCTATAGGGCGGTGATTTTCCTAAGTCTCTAAGGCATGGCCTAATCATATGATTAACCCCTATTTCTAGGCTTGGGTTAAGTGTTCACCTAATCTCTAGAAGTGTCTTATGACTAAGGAAACCTTAGTGTCTAAAAGGTTCCTAGTTCTAAAAAATGAGGTCAAGAACTCACTCCAAAAGTTTAGTTAGCAAAAGGACCCCCCAATAGGTGTGGTGTAACTAATAAGGCATATTGCACCTATTGGCGTTGACCGAGATGATCAACAACGTCCAAAAGATTACAAATACTAACAAAAATGATCTATACCAAATCTCAAAAGGTACATAAAATTCCGATCTTGGTGCAATGTAGCTCTCTTTATGCCAAGGGCATAAGAGAGCTAGAAGGAATCCACGGGGGATTGAGTATGTGAACCTTCCACTAGGGACGTAGGTTCAAGCTACTGGAGATATGGATTTGAGTTTGATTATGAATATGATTTGTTTGGGTACATATTCAGGGATAAGAATCTATAATCTACTAGGATTGGGAATGTGAACCTTCCACTAGAGAGTAGGGGAGCTATCCGTTGGGGATAAGAGTTTGATGGTATTTCTTATGGCTCCACTCAGGAGATTAATTTGATTTGCACCTCGTTGGGCAGAAGTTTGGTTTGTTTGATATATTTTAATTTGACTCCACTAGGAAGGTTGGTTTCGAATTTAGTTTGTTATGGACCCTATTGGTGTGCGATGGAACCACTGAGAAGGGGATATGTTTTCCTTGACCTATCCTAGATTTACAAATCCAAAGGGATAGTCTACCAACGATAAGGTAGGACTGTCTGACCTAAAAGGTTACTTTTTGGTGTACAATGACTGTATTTAAGAAGAAAATATAGTAGACTTACATCTTCCAAAGAATGGATCAACCGCTAGAGTGATCTACTGGATCCGTAATAAATCAAACTCAACCTAGGGGCGACTACTGAGTGAATGTCGTTGCAGGACTTAAGTCAAATCACAAGTAGTTAAGATTAATTTCATTGATTTGTTTTAATTTGATTCAGTTTATTTTCATTCATTTTAATTTTATTTGATGAATCGCATCGGTGAGTGATGGACCACACTGAGAAGGGGCTATGTCGACTTCGGCCTATCTCAGATTTACAGATCCAAAGGAGTAGTCTACCAGTCGAACAGTAGGACTATCCAACTTAAGGGGTGCCTTTCGGGGTGCAACGGCTATGTTGGAGAAAGTGTAGTAGAATTACATCTCCAAAGCAAGGAACAACTATTGGCGTGACCCATTGGATGCATAATAAATCAACTACCTAGCTACGTCGATTGTGTAGCGGTTGTCTTTGGAAAGAATGTGTAGACTTACATCTTCTAAAGCAAGGATGAGCGGGGTAACTTTGTTAGTGGCAAAATAGATAAACTCAACCTAAGGGAGACTATTGAGAGAATGTCACAGGACTTATCTCAACTCAAGTAGTCGGTGATTCCTATAGGGAGTTTTGCTGACACTACCATAAAGATATGATTCTTTCTTTAGAAAGGTACTGGTGGGGGCATAAATTCATAATCCATAAGCAAATATATATATTCTGTTTCTTATTGTGGACCCAATTGGTGTGCGTGTGACCACACTAAGAAATGGCTATGTCAGCCTAGACTTATCTTAGAGTTATTAGACCAAGGGAGAAACTATGCATCTATAGAATAGAATCTCCAACCACTGGGGTGGTTACTGGGAAAGGGGGCTGTCCAATCTAGTAGTAACGGTGTCTAAATGGGTGCAAAGGAGTGATCCAAATATAGTGCTACAAGAGGTGCCACTAGGGCGTTATCTTGGACCTTGTAAATAAGAGATCTTGTAGGTGTATAGTTGCCAACTCAAATAAAAAGCATAGTAGACTTGCATCTACCATGAGTGGTGTATCCATCAGGTGGGTCGCTATCAGCATAGTGAACACCAACCAACCTAAGGTGCCCATCAGTGTGTGATAATCAACTAAGAAGAAGAGACTTATATCTCCCTAAAGTGGAACTAATTATTAGGATAGTCTATCATTGGCTCGATAGGTGCAATAATGTAGTATCTTGGTGTGCAACAACTGTACTTATAAAGAAAGCGTAGCAGACTTACATCTTTCTAAGTGAGGAACAACTGTTGTGGTGACCTATTATTGGCACAATAAGTTGAACATGACCTAAGGGTGACTACTAAGTAGGGAGTCATAAAGAAGGACTAGACCAAGATTTGAAGTAGTTAGAAGGAAAGGTGTTGCTTGGGGACATATACCCTAATCCTCTACTCGGCCAAGTTAGTTCATGATGGCTAGTCCAAGAAGAAAGCATATAGTAGACTTATATCCTCTTGAATGAAGCCAACATGAAGGTAGCTTACCGACTGCATCATAAGGCCTACCATGCTAACAAGGTGCTCATAGGTGTGCAATGGTCAAGGAAAGCGTAGAAGACTTACATCCTCTAAATAAGGGACCACTAGGTGCATTGAGGGGTAGCATGCCCGACCTAGAATAGCTAATGGGTGAGTATCGTAGGGGGGCATTATCCCACATCAAAGTAACCCAAGATAAAAGATGTGTATATATATTTGTCAGATATACTCAACCAAGTTAATAAATGATGGCTAGTTTAAGAAGGTGTAGTAGACTTACATCCTCTTAAACAAAACCAACATGAGGGTAGCTTATGACCGCGTAAGGCCTACCATGCTAACAAGGCTCATCGGTGTGCAACGGTCAAGTCAAGAAGGAAAGTGTACCAAACTTACATCCTCCTGAATAAGGGACCAGTAGGGTGACACACTAGCAGGGTAATAGGTGAGCTTGACCTAGAGCAGCTAATGAGTGAGGGATGCGGGGGGCATTATCCCACATCAAAGTAACCCGAGATAAAAGATGTATATTTGTTCTTATGTTTGTGTGTAATTTGTATTTTTGATGTCTTGATGAAGGATAGGATGCTTGGGTTCCTTACACCTACCCTAAATACATCAAAGAGTGGATGAAATGGTGCCACAGGGGTAATGTGACTCCACCAAGGATGCCACTGGGTTCTCTTACACTAACTTAGTTGTACTATTCAAAATAGGATGCCTCTTGGGTTCTCTTACATCTATCTAGCATAAGGAATCATGTGTAGTTTGTGTTTGTGTTGATGAAGGATAAGATGCTGCTTGAGTTCTCTTACACTTATCATAAACACATCATGGTCGATTCGTAAACAAGAAAATAATGCTTGCAATGAAGAAGGGATTTGATGAATGGAAAGATAGGATTTTTATTATAGATAATTATTTTCAAACATTATTTTAAAGATAGTATTTCTTTAAATATAAAATTGATTGGCATAAGCACTCCCTATCATAGTGGTTTAAACTACTTTTCATCTTTTGAAGCACCAAGGTAGGCCTTTCAACAATCGAGTAGAGTAGATCATTTGAAAAGTTTTGAGATAGACTAACTTTGAAAGAGTTTAAACCATCTATATTCAATGTTAATTGAAGTCTCTCTCGTTAAGTAGAATCTTGGAGGTTACATCTCTAATATCATTTTAATCTTTTTTAGATCAATCCTTGTTATCCCATGATGCTTTACTACAAGCATTAGAAACTCCCCTAAGTCATTCTAATTGTATACTTTAGGGGGTTCAACTTCAAGCTATAGTGTCATAACCAATCAAAGATAACTACTCATAAAGATGGTCTTCCTTTTTCTTTTACACTAGTGACTAGTGAAAGGCCTGACCTAATAACGATAAATTTTAATGAAAATTATAAGTGAAAATGACATCTTATCCTCTAGCATCATTCGACCCATCCTTGAATGAGAAAACTGCATGTAAAGAGGCTATGTCTGCTATCAAATTTGAAATAGGTAAATTGGATTCATCTTCAAGACATCCTTTCTTTTGAGGTGGCATAATGTTGGGTAATCATGATAGCACCTTTCTTCTTCAATAAGGTTGACTTCTAACATTGATCTTCTTCTTGATGCAAATGTTCACATCAAAAGTTTGCAAAGTAGAAATAGCAATAGGTTCAATTTTGAGTTTGTAGACTGCTACCTTTAGAGATGTATTGGGAACTTCATGATGGTCTTAGGTAAAGCAGTTTTTAAATTACAAATGTAACTTAACCAAGTCATTGAAATTTTCTTTTTGACTTATCATATATGGATGTTGGGAGAGTGGGTGGACTACCTTTATGTTCTGAGGTTAATCTCCTAAAACTCATTGGTTGATGATGTAATTTTCTTCTCAACTTGGTATCTCTACTTGAATGTCTCAAAATTATTTAAGCAAAGGAGGTAGACTAAGCAAAGATGATTTTATTACTTCATTTGAAGGTTTATCTAAAATTGAATCCTCTTTCAGAGATGAAGTGGAAAATATATATATATATATATATATATATATATATATATATATATATATATATATATATATATATATATTATTAGAGGTTAGCAACTCTTAACTTCCAATCCTAATAATATCATGAGATAGTAGAATTGAAGTCAATGTGTTCGCATATCTACTAAGTTTCTAGTCATATCATTCATGAATTATCCTTTTAGAACTTTATTTTACTATTATCTCCAAAGACTTGTCAAAAGTAGACTCAAAATTTATTTCATATATTCTTTTTTTCTCTCCTTTTTTTGAATTTACACCTCATACATGATTTATCCTTTGCATTCCAAATCAATGTGTTTTATTTGCTTTACTTTTCTCTTTTTCTTCTTTTCTTTATCTTTTTCTTTTTTCTTCATTTATTTTTTTCATTTTTTCTTTTCTTTCTTTTCTATTTTTGTTTCATTTTTTTTCTCTCTCCTTTTTTTAAGTCTTTGTTTATATTGTGTTCTCTAGAGGGGATTGCTTGTCTTTCCTTTTCATAGGATATTCTATGTCGAGTATGACTTGAGGAGGTTATCACTAATTGAGTAAGGAAGAATCAGTTTAAGTTTCAATCAAACACTCTTCTATCTCCTTATAGAAGGTGATGGTGCACTCATTATTTTAGCTTTGTGGGCAATTTATACACCTCAAGCATATATGTACTTAATTCAATTAATATTCTATTTTTCTATCTACTACTCTATTTTGTTGGGGAGTTCTAGGTGTAGAAAAAATTTTGTAATCCCATGTTCATCAATAATCCTCAAATAATTTATTTTCATTTTGCCACCATGATCAGTTTGAACCCTATTAATCAAAAGGCCTTGTTCTCCTTGAATATATTTAGAAAACTTTCTCACCAAAAATATCCTTGTAAATTACAAATAAAACCCAAGTCTATCTAGAGAAATCATCAACAATCATAAAACCATAATTTTTCCACCTAAGTTAGTGGTGCTAATTAGACCAAATAAATCCATGTGTAATAATTCTAGAGGTCTAAATAATATTTTACTTTTAAATTCTAGAATTCTTACCATGAATACATGCATCTCAAACATAGTTTGAATGAAAATTTAATTAAGGCAATCCTACTAAATAAAGTTTAGCAATTTTATTGAGTGTGTGCATGTTAATATGATATAGTCTCTATGCCATTACCATATCATCATGAGTGCTTTTAAAAAAAGTAAATTCAAATTCACATCATGAAGCTATCTAAATCAATGACATAAATATTTTTATGTCTTTGTCCTACTAATAAAACATTTTCATTATTTTTTTAATACAATAAGATGCATGAAATACTACATTCAAACCTTTATCACATAATTGACTAATATAAATTAAATTATGTTTTAATCCTTCTACTAAAAAAACTTTATCTAAAGTGATAGAATTCTTACAAATAGAACTAATGCAAATGATCTTTCCCTTTGCATTATCTCCATATGTAACAAATCCTCCATCACTTGATTCTAAAGTTGTGAATTTATCTTTATCTCCCATCATATGTCATGAACATCCACTGTCCAAGTACCACATTCCTTCTTTGATTTTTCTTTGAAGGAATTCCTCCAAAAGAAAATCACATGTTAACTTTTGAAACCCAAACATTTTTGGGTCCACATTCTAAATTTGAAGCAAGATATTTAGCATGTGTGGTTTGTGTAGTGCTTGTACCTTTTGGTATCCATACATAAGGTGATTGCTTAATGTTTTGTAATTTATGTGCATATCAATCAAATAAAATATGCCTTTGTCTATCACAATAGTTGCACCAAACATTAGTGTTTTGGCTTAGCATGATAATTATAAAATATGAGTGTATGTGTATGATGCAAATAATTTTTATTAAATGTTTTACTTGATGAAACATTATAATGAACTATGATTTCAAACATAATTCTAATCTTACTTTTAATATAATATTCTATCTTTCAAGTTTACATGAAGAAATAATTTAATAAAATTATTTTTACTTTTAAATTATCACACTCATTTTTAAATCACAAAATGCATATCTAAATTTTGTACTTTTTCTAAGGTTTTGTATTTTCTTTTTTATTTTTTATATTCAATAACTAAATCATTAAAGAATCTAATTCATCATAAGATATATCATTACAAACCTCATGAGAATCTAAGTCATATTTTCTATTTACTATAAGACATATATTGACCTCTTCATCGGATGAACAAGTACTTGATTCATTTGAATCTGGAATTGCCCATAAAGTCTTCTTCTTCTTGTGGTACTTTTTCTCCTTCATATTTTTTCTTCTTTCCACATCAATCTCTTTCTTCTTTGATTCAGCAAGTTCTGGACAATCACCTCTTATGTGTCCATGCTTTTTATAGTGGTAGCAAATGATCCCTTCACCTGTAGGAAATTTCTTAGTTTGAAATTTATAATTTTTAGATTTTTTATAACTTTGATTCTTCTTCCTTAGCAAGTTCCCAAGCCTTTCGGATAGCATGACCACCTCATCACTATCACTATTTGAGCATGAGGTGTTATCACTATCATCAACTTGTAATGCAATTCTTTTCCATTCTCCTTCTCCCTTTTTGCTAAGTTATCCATCTTATCCTTTTGAGCAATGTTCATGTGCCATGAAAGAACCCAAAATTGATTAAGTGGATAAGTAGATAAATCCTTAGCTTCACTAATAGTTGTTGCTTTAGCTTCCCATTCTTTTGGAAGACATCTAAGAATCTTATAGACTAAGTCTTGATTCCTATATGTTTTTCCAATAAAATGTAATGTGTTAATTATTTTCAAGAATCTAGTATACATTTTAGAAATAGATTCAGATAGAGACATATGAAATAACTCATATTAATGAACAAGTCTGTTTATGTGAGCATCTCTTACTTCACTAGTTCCTTCATAAGTTATAATGAGTTTATCTCATATTTCTTTTGTTGTACTTAAATAGAAATTTTCATGTAATCATCAGGTAATAAAGCACAATGTAAAGTATTACAAGCCCTAGCATTTAATTCATCAAGTTCTCTTTCAGCTATAGTCCATTACTCAAAAGGTTTTTCTACTTTAATGCCATTTACTTCTACTATGGGTGTATGATATTGATGTGTCAATATATACCACATGCATGCATCTTGACCTCTTAAAAATGTACTAATTCTATTTTTCCAATAATCAAATGGTACACTATCTAAATGTGGAGGTCTCTGAGTAGATTGTCCCTCTGATAGTGAACCCTTTGAGAAACCTTCTGCCATAGTGAAAAGATCTACTCTTGGATGTTAAGCCAATAAAATACCCTAGGCTCTAATACTAATTGTGAGTCACTATAGCACCTAAGAGTGGGGTGAATTGGGACGATATTAAAAATTTTAAAAGTTAAATCTTAAATTATAAGTTTTAGTAGAAAATTTATTTTTGATTTTATAATGACAATATACAATTCTTAATGCAACAAAAATAAAAGTACATTAAAGTAAAGAGAGACAATAGGCACACAATTATTACGTGGTTTGACCAAAGTCCAAAACTGGCCTACGTCCATGTCTAGCCACCCCTGGCTAGGAATCCACTAAATGCAAAATAACTTTCAAATAGTACTCTCCTATAATAGGCGTGTACAACCCTTACAATAAATAGTACTCTCCTACAAAGGTACAAATTATAAATTTTACACAAAAAAATATAAAATAATAAATTTTGATAAAATATATCTCTATGTTGAGCTATCAAATTCAAAAGTGATCTCACAACTTATAAATGATCACTTTATAACTTACTAATTTGGCAAGATAGAATGCTCACTTAATTTTGATAAAAAATATTAAATAAATATCTTAAAGTGATCTTACTAAGATGTTTATGTTATTATAATTTGTAGATTAATATAAAAATGATTTCAAAATAAATTCATAATAGTCTATTGCATAATAAATTATATTTCAACAAGGAATAATTTTAAGCTTAAGAGAAACTATAACTAGTATGTATATAATAGTGTAAGAAAGATTAACTTTTTACTAAACTTCCTTTTTCTTAATTATTAAACAATGAAAAAAAATGCTTTACTAAATTTCAGCAAGATAAATTTTTTAAAATAAAGGATATTAGTTGAATATAATGATAAGTGACAAATAAAATAATTTAAATTTATTATATTTTTATTTTGATAAAGAAACTTGATTTATAATAGATCTAGCATATCCTCTAAATTTCCACCAATAATTTATTTTATTTTAACCAAAATGAAGCTTATAATTAATGCAACTAATCACAAAATAGTTTAATAAAATTAGTGTATGATAGATTTAAGTAAACTAGTAAGCTTTTAATTAAAAAGGGAGATCTAGCAATTATGAAAATAATTTCAGCACAATAAATTAATTTGAAATGCTTAAAATATACTTCTAAAATAGATATAAGAATAAATGAACTTTCAAATAAGACTAATGATAAAATATTTCAAGAAACCAAAAGAAATTTGTAGGAAGATAAAAATTTCAACAAGTTGAAATAAATCTACAAACTATCACAAGAGTGTTTCACAAAAAAATGATTGAAGAAACTTTGATGTGAAAAACTTAGACTTTGATGTCCAAAGACTAATCCACCAAAAAGTATAAATTGGAAAGATTAAATAGATGGTGAAAATAGTATGAACAACTAAAAAGGGATTAAGATCAAGAAAACAAACTCAAGTAATTTAAGAAAGCATGCTTAGTTGAAGATGTTGACCCTTCCAAACCAATGATTTAATCTTGCAATATTTGGAGAACAGTTAGAAGGAAAATCTAGGAAATTTTCTCTTAGCTTTTCTGGAGGGATTTTGAATTTGAATGAGGAATGCTTTCATGAAGAGAATGAGGGCTATTTATAAGCAAGAAGGTTATCTTGAATTATTTCAAAAAATATATTATTCTAACATCATTTTATCATATAATAATTTAATATTCAATAAAAATATAATTTATATTAAATAAATATTAAATTCAAACCACTAAAATTCAACTATTCACATGGGCAAGTCAAAAATAATCAAATATGGCTCTTAATATATTCAAAGTATGCAGCATGCTTTCATTATTAAAATCAGATAATGTTTGAAAAGTCATAATAAATTCAATTTTAATCAAACATGGCTCATGTAACCTATCAAATTAAAGGAAAAAAAATCCAAGGCATCCGTTGCGGATGAAATCAGATATAAATTCCTTGAATATAAAATGACTTTGGCTAAAATACAAATTTTCACATATTTTTGTTCATTTTGAAATATGACGTTTAAATATTATGATATAATTTATATATAATCATACATATGTTAGTTATTATATAACCTTAAAATTAAATATATTATATAAACTAATTACACTTAATAGTCATAATTTATTATCATTTATTATTTTGACAATTCAAATGCTATGTATGAAACATATAAGTGAATGTTAATTAGATAGAGATTTATATAAATTAACCTCTTTATATTTAAAATAAATAAAAATAATATGTTAAATTGTGGGCAAATTGATTCATGCCAATGAACTCATTTGAATTTCTAATATAGTTATAAATGCATATAACCTAAAATATTGTATCTTGAGCTTCACATTATCCATTTTGATCTATCTTTCATTCTTCTATTCTTGCAATTTTCTCAAACATATTGTGAGATGTATTGGATATATAATTAGTAATTAATATATCTGAAACACATAAAACATACATTAGAACATCCAAGCATTCGTTTGTTATCATCAAAATTCATCGAATTGAACATAAGGCTCATTAAGCTAATATAAGATAGTTTTAGACCTTAAGATTAACCTTCAGAACAGTTTGATGTCCTTATTTAGATTATGAGGTGTATCTTAAGTAGGATTTAGAATTAGATTATTTCCAATGACTGGTTTGCTTCTTCCTATGGTGTTGATCAAAGTGGTAGGTCCTTACTACAATAGTCTATGATATATTCTAAAGAGAGGTAGAATTGATGTCTACCAACTCTTTTATGGTGCCCAAAATTTCTTTTATTAGATCGATGATTCTAACTCTTTGTTGATAGTGACGAGAAATTCCTAAAATTAAGCAAAATTGTCACACAGAACCTAAGACAATTTGGTTCTTGAAAATTACCTCACAGGATGATTTATGGTGGTGATGATAGGTGCCGAGGGCAAAAGAAGATTTGGAATGGTTTGGGCTCTTTCTTCACTTGGAATAATATATCCACCAGCTTCCTCATAGAAATCCACTTATTTTTGATGGATTTTGCTCAAAAACCAAGTGGGAATGGTTGTTGTTTAGTTTGGGAGCTCTAGGAGAGTGAAATGAGTGTGTTGCCTCTCTATTTTTTGTCTCCTTGCAATGGCCAAAAATCACCTCATTCATGGTGATTTTTTGAAATAGTGTCCTTGGCTTGGGGTGGTTGGGATTCTCCTTAAGTGACTTAATTTTATTGGCCAAGGCATGGGAGGTGGCTGCTATGCTGAAGTGGGTGTCTAGCAAAGAAGTGGAGACCCTTCATGCCAAGTGTTCTAATGGGGAGGGAGGTGATTTCACCTCTATGAGTCATTGACAACCACCTCAGGTCAGGTGGATAATGTCCTTGGAGCCTAGGTGGACCAATGGATGAGTACCAAGTGGCAAGGGAGAAATGACCATTTACATAAGTTTTTTGTCTTATATGATACCCTTAGCCCAAGGGTTGAGTGGTCATTTGGCATTGAATTTGATTTAGATAGATTTGAAATGAGCCAAAAGTGAGTTGGACCAAATTTCATGTCATTTGGATTTCATTTGGTTATGTTTGGCTCAATTTAACCCATTTGGGTCAAATTGGATCAAAATGTTAGGTTGACCAATTGGTCAAATTAGGTCAAACCAAGGTTAGGTCAAGTTAATATGGCAATTTGGAGAGGATTGCATGCTTTGGTTTGATTGAATTTGGATTTAATTTGGGTTTAGTCTAATTTAACCCTTTATGTTAATTTGGGTCAACTTTGGTCAAGATCGCTAATAGGGCTACGTTTGGCTCAATTGAAGGTCTAGTCATGTTGAAATATTGATTTTGGGTTGATTTGAATCATTGGTTTCAATGGATTTGTCTTAGGTTGTAATTTGGCTAGTTTAGGTTCATATAGGCTAAAGGATTAACTTGGTCAACAGGCTAGATTGAATTGGTTTGACCCAATTTATATCAATTGATCATCCTAGGGTGATCAACATTCATGACATCAAGTTTGGATTGGCTTTATTAACATTAATTTGGATTGAATTGGATTTTAGTTCATGTAGGTCAAATTGGCCACTTTGGGTCAAGTGAACTAAGATTTAGTTGGCTTGATTTTGGGTAGAGTTTGATTAAGTTTTATATATAGATTTGAGATTGATATATAAATTCAATTACAATTGGTTTGGATTTAAATGAGTTTTGGTTCATTTGAATATTTTAAGTAAATATGGGTTGGGTTTGACTTGGGTTGATTTTGGTTTGACTAGATGATTTTAGGTTTCATTTATATTTGGATAGATGATTGAAGGAATGATTTATTCAAGAGAAATTCCATTGATTTTGGTTTGATTTTAGATGGGTTTTGGCCAAGTTCAAGGAAATGGTTGAAAGGATTTAAATTAGGTTTTGATTTGATTTTGGATTTGTTTTGGCTATTTGAAATTATATTTCATTTATATTTGAGAAGAAAATTGAAGGTATAATTGATTTGTAAAAAATCAATTGAGTTTGGATTGAATTGGATGGAATAGCTAAGTTCATGAAGGTTGATTAAAAGGCTTAGGAAGGATTTCAAGTTTGGATTTGATCTTGGGTTTCAATCATTTGGAATTGAGTTTGGACTTGGATTGGGATTTAAATTATGTTTGAGGTTTGGTTGGAAATTTGGATTTGAATTGAATTTAAGGTGTACATAGATAGGGTTTAGGCTATAGTGTAAGTGATTTTTCTATGTCCATAAGGCATGGCATAATTATGATTAACCCTTCTAAGTCTCTAATTTGGTCAAGTGTTCACCTAATCTCTAGAAGTGTCTTATGATTAAGAACCTTAGTGTCGAAGGTTCCTAGGTCTAAGAAGAGGAGGTTGAGAACTCACTCCAAAGTGAGGTCAACAGTGTGTTACTTGGTTGATGAAATTGAAAGAAGAAATGTTGAATCTAAATTTATTCTCTTAAAAAAATAAAACCCTAAACCCTAAACTAAAACACAACCCTAAACCTAAACCTAAACCCTAAACCCTAAAAAACCTAAAACCATAAACCCTAAACCCTAAAATAAACCCTAAAAAACCCTAAAACCTAAAACTTAAAAAATAAAACCTAAAACCTAAACCCAAAACCTCCAAAAAGACCTAAACCCACAAACCCAAACTAAAATCCTAAACCCTAAACCCTAAACCTAAAATAAAATAAACCTAAAGTAAACTAAAAAATAAAAAATAAATGATACTAAAAAAATAAAACTGAAACCTAAACTCACCCGCCGCTTGAGGACTTGACCTCATGCTCTGGGGATTCCCCTTTTCCCCTATCATTTTTTGGCTTTCTGGGTGATGCCTGATGGCTGTTTGGTGTGATTCTAATTGGATTCCTTCTAGAATTGATGGTTGTTGGCTACTTTCGTGTTTTACTTGGAGTGATGCTATGGTTTGGCATCTTCCCTAATGATTCCATGGGGGAAATTTCTAGGGCATCAACTACCATGGCTTTGCTACTTCAAAATCATTCAAATACATCCTCACTGGTAAGGATAGTTGTTCAGATG
The DNA here is from genome assembly GCA_021442155.1 of Cymbidium sinense. Classification (NCBI taxonomy): domain Eukaryota; kingdom Viridiplantae; phylum Streptophyta; class Magnoliopsida; order Asparagales; family Orchidaceae; genus Cymbidium; species Cymbidium sinense. Next base: position 56,025 of record JAKCPB010000140.1, read on the forward strand.
AGTCCCTAAAACTTGTTCTGACTTATTTTTGAGGAATTCCAATGGTTATGTGCTCTAATCTGATTGTGGAAAAGCTTGCTAAGCCATTTGATTTCACATTGGTTGGAAAGTTTACTCTTCGTAGGCTAAATCTAGAAAATTTTTGCTCTTTCTTTCATAGTTTGAAACTTTTGGGTGCTTTTATGATTGGTTTAATTGTTCCTCATGACATTTTGATTAATTTAATGAATGATTTGGATTACTCAAGTGCTTTTGCTTGTCATTCTTATTTTGTTTTCAATTTCCAAATGAGGTTGTTGAAATGGACTCCATTATTTGATATTAGGGAACAATCCCCAACCATTCTGGTTTGGATTTCTCTCACCAATATGTGAATTCATTTCATTAATCATCAATTCCTTTTTATTGTGGGTGCTTTATTTGGTCGGCCATTGCAAATTGATCAGTCAACAACTATGAAATCTCGACCTTCTTTGGCTAAATCCTTGAATTGGACATTACTAAAGAAACCAAAGAAATGTTGGGATCTAAAATTATGGTTATATGCAAAAAGTTGATTTAGAAATTTCCTGTCTTTGTTCTCATTGTAAAATCCACGGGCATGATAAGTCTAAATGTTTCATTCTGCATCCTCACCTAAAAAAAATTCTTATTAAGGAAACTATTGTTCCTAACCCTAGGCCAACCACTATTATATATCAAAAATTTAATTTAGGAAAAAAGGATTCATTGAATGTTCCTAATAAGGCTATTTTACCTCTTATTTCTTTTGTGCAATTGAAGGTTTCTAATGTGGATAATGATTCTTTTTCCTCTTAGTCGATCCCCACATCCTTATCAATTTTGATTGACAAAAATGAAACTTTAATTTAAAATATTAATGAGGATATCACTGTTATGCATCATTCAAATTCAATGGAAAATATGGCTTTGGTTTCTCATGATATTCAGTTTGAAAAACCAGGCTTTATTTGGTTTTGCCTAGTAATCTGGGTGTTGAAGAAGAAGGGCTAGATGTTCACACTTGCCTTCTTAATAAATCTATTTCAGTTCTCTCACTTGCTATGTAGGATGATGGGCTACAAGGTATCTGGCAATGAATGATGTTTCCCTCTATCTTATTTTGGATGGTAGCACTATATGTAATTGTAAACATTCTTCGAAAGTTTGAATGCTTACATATTATGTTGCTCCTTGAGATGATTGTAATTGAGCTTGAGCCTTTTCTTTACTTTGCTCCTTTTCTTTGCTCATACTCTTTATGCTTGCTTAACTCATCATTTCATTAGTATGTTCGATTTCTTTTATAAGTTGGGAAAATCTTGTAGGTGGATCTTCTTGTATCAAAAGGACCTAGTGGATGTTCTTTCATACATGGATTTGTTTATTTGTAATTTGTTTTGCTTTACTTTGTTTTTTTCTTATATTATTGTAATAGTTAGGGTTTATCTCTTTAGGACTTATTGTAGCTCTTTGAGCATTAGTTTAGAGGTTTACCCCCTCTAAAGACTTTGTACTTTTTTTTTGTGGAAATAAAATTCCCTTAATTTCCATAATAAAACCTAAACCCTAAGAATAGGTAGAACCTTGATAGCATGAACATCACCATCAACTAGGCTCAATCTAGATCTGACGGTGGAGGCAATGGTGAAGGCATCGGTTATCATAGTGGTGGTGGGGGATCTGGAGGTGCTTGTGGATATGGAGGTGGTGGTAAGATCAGTGGTGGTTGTCAAGGAAATTATGGTGGTAGGGAGAGATCTGATATGATGGTGGATCTCACTACTGAGGGGCATGGTTTGGAAATTAGGAAACAACGACCATCAATCTCTGCTCATGGAACTATGTAGAAGATAGTTCTAGTTATCTACGATTTTTGATTTGCTCTATGTGTGCTCAATTTTGATCTATGTTGTCGCTTTGTCTTAGAAAACTTGGTGTGTTACTTGGTTGATGAAATGAAAAGAAGAAATGTTGAATCTGAATTTGTTCTCTATTAAAAACCAAAAATCCCAAACCCTAAACTAAAACCTGAATAATAGACATTAAACATAAACCCTAAACCCTAAACCATAGACCCTCAACTAACCTAAAAAAAAGCTAAAACCTACTAAATAAAACCTAAAACAAAATAAATAAAAACCTAAACAAAAATAAAATAAAAATAATAAAATAAAAACCTAACCAAACCAAACCTAAAATAAACCTAAACTTAAAGAAAATATAAATAAAATTAAACTAAATAAAATAAATAAAAAACCTAAACTAAACTAAAATAAACCTAAATAATAAAAAACTAAACCTAAAATAAAATAAAATACTTGCAATAAAATAAAATAAGTAAATAAAACTTAAATCTAAAATAAACCTAAATAAATAAAACTAATAAAAATAAATAAAACCATAAAAAAAAAAAAACCTAAATAATAAAATAATAAAACCTATAATAAAATAAACAAAAATAAAATAAATAAAAACCTACTAAATAAACTAGACCTAAACCTAAAACAAAATAAAATAAAATAAACTAAAATATAAACTAAACTAAAAATAAAACCTAAAATAAACCTAAAATACCAAAAATTAAAATAAAACTCAACCTAAAAAAAACTAAAAATAAAATAAAATAAAATAAAATAAACTTAAACAAACCTACCTAAAAAAAATAAACTAAAATAAAACACAAACTAAAATAAGTGACCTAAAATAAATTAACTAAATTAAATAAAAAAAAATAAAATAAACTAAAATAAATACTAAATAAACCTAAAACACTTAACTTAAAGAAATACAAAATTCAAAAAATTTAAAACATAAAAAACTGACCTAAACCCCCACCAATGACACTACTCAAACCTAACTTTAAACCCACAAACCCTAAAACCCTAAACCCTAGACCCTAAACTATAAAATCTACTTTAAACCCTAAACCCTATAAAACCCTAATCATAAAAACTAAAAGAAAACCTGAGCTAAATTAAAAAAAAAAAAACTAAACCTAAATAATATAAGAAAATAAAATAAAGTAAAACCCAAAACTAAAACATAAACCTAAACCTAAACCTAAACTAAAACCTAAACCTAAAAAAAAATAAAATAAAATAAATAAAAAAACTAAATTAAAATAAATAAACCTGGAATAAAAAAAATAAATAAAATAAAACAAAATGTAAAATAAAATAAAATAAACTAAAATAAAATATAAAATTAGAAAGCTAATCCTAAAGAAATGCTAAAAATAAATAGAAAAAACTTAAACCCTAAACTAAAAAAAAAACTAAGCTAAATATAAATAAAATAAACAATAAAATAAAACTACTAAACTAAACTAAAATAAATAAAACCTAAACTAAAAATAACCAAAAAAACCTAAAATAAATCTAAACCTAAACTAAAATATAAACCTAAATAAACCTAAAATAAAACAAAACCTAAACCTAAAAAATCAATAAGCTAAACTAACAAAATAAAAAAAAATAAACAAACATAAAATAAAATAAAATAAATAAAATAGAATAAACAAACCTAAACTAACCTACTAAATAAACTAAAATAAAATAAAACTAAAATAAAAAAAAATATAAACTAAAATAAAAAAAAATATATAAAATAAATAAAACTAAATAAATACTAAATGACTATGTGCTTGGTTTTTTTATAGAAAACCTCAAAATACCCAACTAATCCAAATACTACCCTAATCCTGACCTTACTGATGGCCCAGGGACTCTAGCCCAAACAAAGACCCTACTCCTACCATGGGCCTACCCTACCTTATGACCCTGGGCCACTTAATGATGACTGGGCCAACTAACCACTTAACTGATGCTAACCCTATGACTCAAACCTGACTAAACCTCCCTCAACTCTGGGCCCTAAAGCTAACTACTGACTCTAGGCCAAAACATCCTAAACACCAAACCCTAAACCACAAACCATTACTTACCCTCCCAACTAAAGCAAAAAACAAACCCACTAAATTGAACACTAAATCTAAACCTAAACCACAACCCCCCAACTAAACTAAACCTAAAGACTGAATAAATTAAAAGTAAACCTAAACCCTAAACCTAATAAAACTAAACCTAAGCATGGGACATACGACATGAACATCACTTAGTTTGGGTGGAGGAGAATCGTAAGTGGTCATCGAGTGGTGGGGATCTAGAGTTGTTGGTGGTGTTGGAGAAGTGGTGGTTATGGAGGCAGGAGGAGCAATGAAGGTTACAGCTGTGATGGTGTAGGGAGAAATCAGAGATATGATGGTGGATCATGCAACTCGAGAAGCCTGGGGGTTTCTGATGGCTGAAGAATGGTCGATCTGATCTACTGCATATGGAACTGTGTCTTTACAGTAGAGACTATTCTAGTTATCCAAGGTTTTTTTAATTTGCTCATGGCTCATTTTCTCTATGTCTTTAGAAAACTTGGTGTGTTACTTGGTTGATGAAATCAAAATGAAGAAATGTTGAATCTGAATTTGTTCTCTGTTAAAAAAAACCAAAAACCCTAAACCCTAAACTAAAACCCGAACCTTAGACCTAAAATTAAAACCCTAAATGCTAAACCCTAAACCTAAACCCTAAAAAATAAACAAACCTAAAACCTAAATCTAAATAAACCTAAACCCTAAAAAAAAACCCTAAATCCAAACACTAAACCCAAATCCTAAACCCTAAACTACCATAACCTAACCATAAACCCTAAAAAACCTAAAAAACCAAAACCTAACCCTAATGACCTAAACCATAAATCACAAAACCTAAAATAAATAAAACCTAATAATAAAATAAATAAATAAAAAACCTAAATAAAATAATAAAAATAAAATATAAAAACCTAAACTAAAACCTAAACCTAATCCTAAAAATAAAATAAAATAAAATAAAATAAAATAAAATAAAATAAAATAAAATAAAATAAATATAAAATGTAAACTAACCAAAAATAAAATAAACCATAGAACAAACAACCTATAAAATAAAACTAATTGTAATAAAATAAAAAAAACTAATAAAATGAATAAAACTACATAAAACCTAAAAAAAATAAATCTAAAAATAACTAAAAATAAAATAAAAATAAAAACCCTAAACCTAACAAAACCTAAACTTAAAAAATAAAATAAACCTAAAACCAAAATAAACTAAAACCATAAACCAAAACTATGTAAATGTAATAAACTAAAATAAACATAAATGTAAAAAAATAAACCAAAATAATTCAAAATAAAACCTTCTTAAACCAAAAAAATAAAATAAAACCCAAACCAAAAAATATAAATAAAAAACATAAACCTAATTAACAAAATAAATAAAACTTAAATAAAATAAACTAAAAATAAATAAACAAAAATAAAAACCTAAACTAAAATAAATAAACCAAAATAAAATAATAAATAAATACAAATTCAATAATCTAAATAAAAAAATAAACTCAATAAAAACAAAATGATAATAAATAAACTAAACCCTGGTTTGTTTATTTAAAGACTAAACCTACCCAAAGCCATAAATCTACCCTACCACACCCTGGACTATACTTAAACCACCAAACTGCCTAAACTTAAACCCTATAAACCACAGGCCCTGGGCCCTCTAAACCTAGCCACTCCTTATGCTAACTTTACCTCCCAAACCCTCTTACTTCTCCAAATACCCTGGGCCACAACCTGGGCCCTATCCTTAGGCTAAAACCACTGGGCCAGGCCATTCCACCTGGGCCAAAACTGATCTGGGCCACAGGCCACTGAGCCACTAAAACCTAAACCAAACTGGCCAATGTTAAACTGGGCTAAATCAAACTACCTAAACTGACCTAACTAAACCCTGGGCCACTGATCCTGAGACCAGCCAAAAACCCTAAACCACTCCACCACCTACCTAAACCCTGGGCCTAACCCAATAAACCCTGACCCTGATCTCTGGGCCCTCTTAAATCCAACCCACAAACTAAACTACTGAGCTAAATAAATAAAATAATAATAAACCTAAACTATAAAATATATAAAATCTAAACCTAAAACCAAAATAAAATAAATCTAATATGCTAAAATAAAATAAATAAAACCTAAACTAAACTAAATAAAATAAACCTAAGTATAAAATCTAAATAAAATAAATTAATATAAAATAAAATCATCCAGATAAATAAAATACAAATTCTGGACCTAAAATCTAAAATATAACCTAAAATAAATAAAATTAAAACATAAACTAACAAAAACTGACCTAAAATAAAATAAAATTAATAAAAACCTAAACTAAATAAATGAAACTAATCTAATCCAAATAAACTAAACCTAAACTTAAAAACTAAAAAAATAAATAAACTAAAATAAACCTAAACCTAAACTAAAACCTAAATACCCAAATAAAACCTAAACCTAAACCTAAAATAAAATCTAAAACCTAAACTAAAATAAAATAAAACCTAAACCAAAAAATCAAATAAAATAAAACTCACTAAAATAAACCTCATAAACCTAAAAAACTATAAATAAAATAAATAAAATATTCATTAAATAAAATAAAATAAAATAAACATAAAATAAAATAAATAAAATAAACTAAATAACTAACCTGTCGGGTTTGCTTTTTTAAAAAAATGCTACTCATCAACCACCCTAAACTCTCAAACCCAACCCCTAAAGCTAAACTAACCCCCAGGCCCACCCTGACCTAAACCTTTCAAACCCTAAACCACAACCCTGGGCATCCACTAAATCCTACCACAAAAATAAAACCTAAAAACTAAATAAATCCTAAATAATAAAAATAAAAACCTAAATAAATAATAAAATAAAATAAAATAAAACTAAACTAAAAATCTAAACCTAAAATATAATAATAAAAAATAAATAAAATAAATAAATAAACCTAAATTAAACTAAAAAAAATAAAATAAAATTAAAATAATTAATAAAATAAAAAAATAAATAAAATAAAACATAACCTAAACCTAAAATAAAATATAATAAAATAAATAAAATAAACCAAAACCTAAATTAAAATAAACTAAAATATAAAACCTAAACCTAAATTTAAAATAAACTAAATCAACAAAACTAAATAATATGATAAACTAAAATAAACCTACACTAAACTAAAAATAAAACCTATAATAAACTAAAATATAAAATAAAATAACCTAAAATAAAATAAAAAACCTAAACTAAATCTAAAAATAAAAAAAAAGAAAAATAAACCTAAAAAAAATAAAATAAAACTCAACTAAAAAAATAAACACTAAACTTAAAATAAACTAAAATAAAACCTAAAAAAAAAAACTAAACTAAATAAAATAAATAAACCTAAATAAAATTTAATTATAATAAACTCAAATAAATAAAATAAAATAAATAAACCTAAACTTACGGGTTTGCTTAAAAAAGACCCTAAACCTAAATACCACAAACCCTAAATCCAAAACCCCCAAAACCCTAAACCAAACCCAACCCTAAAATCCTAAACCTAAACCCAAACTAAACACTAATCCCCAAACTAAAATAAACTGAATATAAAACCTAAAATAAATAAATAATTAAACCTAAACCTAAAATAAAATAAAATAAACTTAAACTAAACCAAAATAAATAAAACCTAAACCTAATCCTAAATAAACTAAACCTAACCAAAGAAACAAAAATAAAATAAAATATCAAAATTAAACTAAACCTAAAATAAAAAAAATAAAACCTAAAAATAATTAAAACCTAAATACAAAATAAAATAAAACTTGATCTTGACAAAAAAATAAAAAATACCTAAATAAAAAATAAAAAAATAAAACTTTGCTAAAAAATAAACCTAAACCTAAACCTAAAATATCTTTGAATAAAATAAACTAAAATAAATAATTAAAATAAATAAACTAAACTAAATAAATTAAAATAAACCTAAATAAATATTAATAATAAAATAAACTAAATAAAATAATACTAAATAAACCTGACCTGCTAGTTAAAAATACCATCAAATCCTAAACCAAACTCTAAACCCAACCACTAAACCTCTGACCCTAAACCACCCTAAACCTTAAACCTAAAATCCTAAATCCTAAAACTTAAACCACAAACCCTAAACCTACTAATCCTAAACCTAAAACCTAAACCCTAAACCTAAACCCCAAACCTAAAGTAATAAAATAAATTAAGAAATAAACCTAAAACATAACCTTAACTAAACCTACCTTAAGAATGGGCAGAACCTTGACAGTAGGAACATCACCATCAACCAAGCTCAATCTAGATCTGGTGGTGGAGGTGAAGGCACAGACGACATTATTGCAGTGTTTGTTGAGGTTCCCAAGGTCCTGGTGGGTATAGAGATGGTGGTCGGAGAAATGGTGGTTATAGAGGCAGGAGGAGTGATAAAGGTTACATCCATTGTGGTGGTGGAGGGAGAGATTGGGGATATGATAGTGGACCCCACCACTGAAAGGCTAGGGTGGTTTTGATGGGAAATGAAGAAACTGAAGAATGGACAATTCGATCTACTACTTATGGAATTGTGTCTTTACGATAGAGATAGTTCTAGTTACCTAAGGTTTTTGATTTGCTCTATGTGTGCTCATATTTTACTTATATTGTCACTTTTTTCTTTAAAAACTTGGTGTGTTACTTAGTTGATGAAATTGAAAAAAAAGAAATGTTAAATCTGAACTTTTCTCTATAAAACCAAAAAAACCAACCTCTTAAAACCCTAAACCTAACTCTAAACCACTAAACCACATAAACCTAAATCCTAAACCCTAAACCCCTAAACCCTAAAACTCTAAACCTAAACCCTGACCTAAACCCTAAACCATCCCTAGCTAAACCTAAACCTAAACTAAATAAACTGATAAACCTAAACCAATAAATAAATAAACATAAATTAAACCTAAACTAAACTAAACCCTAAATTGAAAATAAAATAAAATAAAAACCAAACTAAAAATAAAATAAAAAACCTAAATAAATAAAAATTAAAACCTAAATAAATAAAACTAAACCTAAAATAAAAATAAAATAAACCTAAAATAAAATAAAATAAAACTAAAAAACTTAAACCTAAATAAACCAAAATAAATAAAATAAAACCTAAACCCTAAACTAAACCCAAACCAAATAAAAAATAAAATTAACCTAAACCTAAACTAAAATAAATAAAACCTAAACCTAAACTAAATAAATAAATAAAATAAAAAATAAACCTAAACCTAAACTAAAAAAAAACCTACAAATAAACCTAAAATAAAACATAAAACCTAAACCTAAAAAAATAAAAAAACCTAAACCTACCTAAAAAATAAAACCTAAACCAAAAAATAAAACAAAAAAATTAAACTAAAAAAACCTATAAATTAAAATAAAATCTAAACTAAAATAAATAAACCTAAAATAAATAAACTAAACTAAATAAAATTAAAATAAACCTAAATTTGGATAAAATTAAAATAAACTAAAATAAATAAATAAATAAACCTAAACCCATTTTACTTAATTAAAAAATAAATAAGTAATCACTAAATCATAAACCTTAAAAAATAAACTAAAATAAAAAACCAAATACTCTAAACCTAAACCTCCAACCTTAATAAACCTAAACCCTAAAACAAACCCCATCCTAAACCCTACCTACCATAAACCCTAAAACCCTAAACCCTAAACCCTAAACCCTAAACTCAAACCTCTCTGCCCCCCTCCTCCCGCCTAAGCGCTCTCTCATTCTCTGAAGATTTTTGAATCCCTCTTGGTGGTGCATCCTCGACTAGGGATTTCTATGGCTTTGGCCTTAGTTTTGATCGAATTCAAAGGCCTGAATGGCATTTGGCCATTTGCATGATGCTTCATCATTGACCATGGCTGTGGTGAGTTCTATTCCTTAGGCTCCACCTCAAATTATGGATGCTTCAGCTAGGGCATCTGACAGTTTGGGGCTTGGCGACCGTAATGCGCTTCTTCTACTAAATCTTTTAAGGAAGCACTCTATGGTAAAACTTCTCCCTCTTTTAATTCAGTTAATCTCATTTTAATGTGTTTTAGAGGTTTTTCGATCATAATATGCTCTGATGTGGATGTTGAAAAGTTGGCAAAACCATTTGAATTTTCTCTTGTCGATAAATTTGCAATGCGTTATCCAAATTTGGATAAGATCTACTCTTTTCCCATAATCTCAATTTTGCGGGTGCTTTCTCGAATGGTCTTATTGACCCTTGGCATATCTTGATACAACTTTCTAATGGATTATTCACATGTTTTTTAAATGTCATTCTTATTTCATCTTTAATTGTCAAATGCACGGTTGAAGTGGTCACCTCTTTTTGACATTGAAATCTCCTATTGTCCTAGTGTGGTTATCTCTTCCTAATATGTGCATCATTTTATTACCCATCATGTGCTTTTTTAGAGCTTTATTTGGTCCTTTTGAACTCAACCGGAGTTGAGCGATCTCACCTTCTATGGCTGAGATCCTCGTGGAATTAGACATAACTACAAAATACCCTAAGGAAGTTTGGATTGGATATAAAAAAATAGGTATTCGCTAAAGGTTGAATTGGAGAACCTTCTAGTTTTTTGTTCCCACTGTAAAATTCACGGTCAAGATAATTCAAAATGTTTTATTCTCCATCCCCACTTAAAAAAAATGAAATCCTCCTAAAGAGAATGTTGTTCCTACCCATAAGCCAATCCCTACTTATGATCAAAAATTAGCCTCGAATCTTAAGAATGGTATGAAGGCTATTATTGAGGTTGATTCCTTGGATATCAAGGTTAATCCTGATTAACAAGTTTTGACTCCTACTATTAATATAGATTCGACTGATTTTCAAAATGGATAGGATGATTTACATCTTTTTCCTTCTTTGAATTTGAATATTTCTAATGTGGAGAATAATAAAATTTCAAAGTTATTGGAAAATGATTACTTTTCCTTTGATTATATTTCTGCATATATGTCTACTTTGATTGATGAAAATGAAGCTTTTAATTAGGATTTAAATGATGTCAAGCATGCTAAAAACATTTCTGCTCTGAATTTAACTACTTGTGCTTTAAATGGTTCTAAATTGTCACTGTATCTCATTTATAATCTTAATATTCATGTTAATCATACTTTTCAACTTAATATGGATTTGGAAGAGGGTGAACTCCCATCCAAACACTTGGAGAATTCTATTAAATTTGTGATAAATGTTACTAAATCTTGCTTAGATGATGACTCTAGGGGAAAAATGGTTTTCAAACTTATCATGCTAAAAGAAAAGTGTGTAAAAAATTACTCTCCCAAATTATCCAAAACACTAGATCTGCACCTCTCACTCTCTCTTAATGAAACTTTGCTTAACCCCTTTTTATTTTACTTATGTTTAAATTTCTTGTTTGGAATATTTGAGGGATCGGTACCCTCTCAGTTTGTAATCATATTAGAAATCTTTGTCACATTCATAATATTTTTTTTACTTATTATTCTGGAGACTCTTATTCATGCTAATAAAATTAACCATGTTTCTAGAATGATCAGCTTCAATAAAATTTTCTCTAATGTTAGTAATAAGATTTGGTATTTTTGGAATAATTTCATTGAGGTTTCTATTATTGATGATTTTCAACAAGTTACCAATGCTCAAATCTCTTATGTTGACTATTGTGTTTTGGGATCTTTTGTTTATGCATCTTGTGATAGATCTGGTAGAAATCTTCTTTGGGATAATTTGAGGAATTTTGCTATCTTGGTCAACAAACCTTGGTTTGTGCTTGTGGATTTCAGTACTATTTTATTTTCTTTTGAATGAGTGGTGGCTGCTCTTCTAATATTAATTCCATGGAAGATTTTTTTAATATGATCCTTAATTTTAATTTGATTGATATTGAGTTTAAGTGTTCTAATTAAACTTCTACAGACTTAGGTAAAAGGTTGGACCAAATTCTTTTTTAATACTCACTGATTACTCCATGTCCTATTATTTATGTTGATCATTTAAGTAGAACTATGTCTAATTATGCTCCTCTTCTTGTTTCTATTAAAGATAATTCTAATAGATTACATAAATCCTCTCCTTTTAGATTTCAGGACACGTGGATTCAGAATATTAATATTTTTGATGTTGTGGCCAATAATTGGAAAGCCCATTTACATCCTGATAATTTGATTATGGGGATTTATATACTTTGGTTTAAACTTTAAAGACTTAAACAAAATTTAGGTTGGTGGAACAAGCATTATTTTAAAACCTTTTTTTCTAATATTAAAGATATGGACAAATTAGTTTGTGACTTGGAGGGAAAGACAAACTTGTTAACTCAAAATATGGAAGAGACTTACTTTGCCGCTAGTAAGCATATTGGATGGTGATAAGAATACTAGGTATTTCCATGTTTTAGTTAATAAAAGAGAGCTTTGAATAATATTCAAAAAAATTAAAGATGATAATGGTGTTTGGATTACGAGAATAATGATATTAAGGAATCAATTATTAATTACTTTAGAAATATGCTTAATAAGAGTTGCTCTTATGACGCTATTTCTAAATTGCTTTTGATTCATTCTATTATTACTAATGATGATAATAATTTGCTTACCATCGTGCCTAATGTGCTTAATAGAATGAATATATATTTTATTACTGGTCTGGAGGGTTTCACTACTCAATATTTTCAAAAATGTTGGCTTATCAATAAAAATGATTTGATTGAGGCTATGGTTGATTTTTTTAATGGTAATCCTTTTCCTTGATAATTTTCTAGTACTTCGATCATTCTCATACCTAAAAAAGATAATCCGGACTATTGGAGTGATTTTAGACCTATTAGACTTTGCACCTTCTTCAATAACTTGATTTCCAAAATTCTAACCAATAGACTTAGTCTTTTACTTAATAAAATTATCTCTCTCGACCAAACTAGTTTTGTTAGAGGTAGATCTATTTATCAGCCCAAGAATTAATTCATGATCTTGATGCTAAGAATAGAGGTCACAACATTCTTTTCAAATTAGATATTACCTAAGCCTTTGATAACATTTCTTAGGACTTTCTTTTCCATATTCTAATTTATTTGGGCTTTCGATAAATTTATTTTTCTTATTAAAATTGTATTAATAATTCCTAGTTTTCAATTTTTCTTAATGGGAAGCCTTGGGTTCTTTCCCTCATCCCATGGCTTAGGACAAGGGGATCCTTTATCTCCCTATTTATTATCATTATTGTTGAGTACTTATCTAGAGCATCAATGATTTATTCTTTAACAATGCTAATATGAACTACATAACTCTTGGTGGTCTTCTATTTTATTTAGCTTTGCGATGATTTCATTATTTTTGCAATGCTTTTATTGCAAATTCTTATGAATGGTGAATTATATCAAGCATTCTTAGTATTAATAATATAATTGAAGTTAATTTTAGATAACTACTTTTATAGAGAATGATTGAAAAACTTGAAAAAGTGAATAAATTATCACTTCTTTAAATGTGAATTTTTAAACATCAAACTTCAATAAACATACGACTATTTTGTTAAGCAATGATTAGTCATCAATCTTCTTAGAACTTAATAAATGAATTATTTGAAGTTCATTTTGAAACATTATTCAAAATTTTTGAAGAAGAATGAACAATTTATCTTGAATAAACAAAGCTAGAACTTTTCTACTTCAATCCCTTTGGTAGAAAGTCCTTTCTATCAATGTTAATGAAAGCTTCTTTATCACTTCCTCTCATCTCAATAATAAAATCAAATAAATTGATATTTTGATTTTAAGCATCAACACTTACCTCTAAAGTACTGATCTTCTCTTTAAAGGCCCAAAATCCCATCTCTTTGGAGTTAATTCAAAAAATTTTAAATAAATTTTCATTTGGAATCTCATTTACTTTCCTTTGGTGAATCACTATTCTAAGCACTCTCATTTCAATGCCTCTTTATTTGATTCAAACTATAATCCCCACTAAAGCTACTCTCATCAAAATTGATCACTTGATTAATAAATTTTTTTGGGGCTCTAATAACTCTACCAAAAGATTGTATTGGACATCTTGGCATAAATGTTTTGGTCCTTTGGGTGAAGGTGCACTAGGTTACAAACCTATTCATGAAGCTATCACTGATTTCTCTCATAAGCTTTGGTGGAATTTTATAGAGAATGATAGCCTTTAATTTTATGATGGAAATATTGCCTAAACACCCAATCTATGCTTATAAAGTTGGTGACTCTCTAGTTTTGGCTTTTGCTCCATTAAATGGGTTGTAATATCTTGGGGCATCCATTATACTTTCTTTTGGAAGACACAATACTCCATTGACACCATTTTATCTACCCACTCTACTACTGTTGTCAAAGTTAACTCTTTTTGGCTTAATAACAATTGGAATGAATGTAAAGTTGAGAATTATATCCCTATTTCTCTTTTTGACAATTTTAGAAATATCCTCATTTCTTCTAACAAACCTGATCAAATTCTTTTTCAGCTTTCTTATAATGGTGATTTTGTTCTTAAAGAAGTTTAGAATTTTATTAGAGATAAGCAAAACCCCTCCAGTGTCTTTATTAAACTTTGGAACAATATCATTCCCATTTCCTATTTTGTTTTAGCTTGGAGGATTTTGAATAACTTTATTCCTATGGACTATTTGCTATGGACTAAAGGGTTTTATTTTCCATCAAAATGCTATTATTGCTTTCATATTGAAAATGTAAATCCTATTATTGTTAATGGTGCTATTGCTTCTAAATTTTGGCTTTGGTATGATGATTTATTTAATTCCAACTATTTTCGTGGTTCTCTTTCTTTACATCAACTTCTTGAAGTTTGTTTAAAAAAAATTGTGAAAGGTCATATCAAAGTTTTAACTACTATTACCCTTCTCTCGTTCATCTGGATGGATATAAATGATGCTAAATATCATGGCACTCCTATGAACCTTAAAAGGATCATGGATAAAACTAAAGAAAAAAATTCATGCTCTATTTAAAGACAATCTTATTAGTAACATTCATTTTAGAGGCTATAAATATGTGGCTAAAAACCTTGGTATCATTCTGCCTGATTTGGACCCTTATAAATGTGTTAAGATTATCCATTGGATCAAACCTAAAGACAACTTGATTAAAGTGAATATTGATGGTTCTATAGCTTCCAATAAATATGGATGTTGTGTTATCTTTAGGGAATCTAAGGGTATTGTCATTTGTGCTTTTACCTATCCTCTCAAATCCTGTTCTATTATTTTTGTTAATAAAGCTATTAAAACTTATTTGAATAGAGGTTTTCTCAACATCTGGTTTGAAGTTGATGCTCTCTTGCTTTTTGACATGCTTAAATCCAATAGAAATGGGAATGCTGAATTATTTTATCTCCTTAATCATACAAAAAATCTTATTTTTCAAGTTTGTTTTAAAATTCCCCACATCCTTCGTGAAGGTAATGCCTGTGCTGATTTCTTAGCTAATTTAGGTTCCAACTTAATTGATTTCACTTTATTTGACAACCAAATGTTTCCTAAACTATTAAGAGGCTTGGTTAATCTGGACAATATTGGATTGCCTTATCTTAGATTATAATTTCTTGGCTTGGTTTCTTTTGTGTTCATTTTTTATTTTCCTTTGCTTTTGTTTGCCTTTTATTAAACCCTCTTTGTGTTGTGGTTATTTGCTTATTTTCACACTTTGGCTGGAGCTGGTTGTTTCTTTTGACCTTTTACTTTTGGGTTGGCCTAGTGTTTACTCCTTGGTGGTTATTATCATTGCAGCTTGAGTTGATTTTGTTTTTTTAGCCTGATGGTTGCTGTTTGCCTGGATGGGTTTTTACCACATTTTTTTCTTGGCTATTTTTGATAACCACCTTTTGGGTTGTGGCTTTATCTATTGTTGGGTTTTCCTCATGTATGGATTTTGCCTCATTTCAAGGCCAGTTGCTCACTTACTTGTTTTGGATCTGCTATTGTGGTGGTTGAATTGGTGGTTTTGTTGGCTAGCTAGGTTGACTAGCAGTGTTGGCTGGTTAGGTTGGTTGGCTAATTGGCTATTTTGTCTATTTTTTCCTTTTCTGTTGATGACATATATGGGGGACAGTTGGTGGTTTAGCTCTGGCCTCATTTTGGAATGGTGGAGGTTTTTGTTTGGCTATTACTTTCTATATCTTGTTGAATGTGGCTTGGTGGTTGATTTTGCTGATTCTATTTTATTTCTTTTGGTTTTAGTTTTTTCCTCTTCCTATTTTAGCTCTCCTCTCTTGGCTACAGCGGCTCTAGTTTGGCTAGTTGAGGGCTTTTTGGTGGCTGTTATTTTCTTGGTTGTCTTGGGTGATTTTGGCTTGATGGCTATTGTTGGACTTTACATTGACTTGGGTTTTCTACTACTGTGGTGGTTGGCTAGGAGGCAATGTTGGCTAGCTAGATTGGTTGGTTGTTTCTCTATTGTGTGGTGTTTTGCTAATTTTTTGCTTTTCCTTGGCTAATGGGGATCTTTCCTTTCTTGGTTACTAATGATGGGTTATTCTCTAGGGTTTGCCTTATGGATGTTTTACTTAGCTTTTTTGGTGGGAGGACTTTTAGTTGTCCTTGGAATTTTGGTTGGCTGCCTTTCTCTTTATTGGTTTCTTTTCTTCTTCTTGGCCAAACCTTTGCGGTAGCCTTTTGATGTGCTGGCCAAACCTTTGCTGATCCTTCAGAATTGGGATTTTTGGTATCTAGTGGTTGGTGACTTCCTTTTGTGTGTGTTGGTTTTAGTTGTTGGCTTGTTAAGGTATCTTTGGTGGTGGTTTTGGTGGTGTTGCTTGATTCCATTAGCTTGGCCAATGATCCTCTTGTAACTTCTAGTTGGCTTTATGTGATTGGCCTATTGTGGGTTTTAGTTGGTGGGTTGGCTGTTGATTGGCTATTGGTTGTTTTTTTTCTATTTGTTTAATGTAGGACTGGAACATTATGGACTGCTAGCCTTGGATGGCTGTTGGTATCAGGTATACTGCCTATGTTGACTTTGATGTTACTCACCTCATCTCTTTGGTTGGTAGCTTTACATATGATTGTAACCCTTATGAAGTTTAGATGCTCATATGTATTGTTGCCCCTTGAGATGATCTTAACTGAGCCTGAGCCTTTTCTTTCTCAGCTCTCCTTTTCCTCTCTTTATCCTTATCATTTTAGCTATACTTTTGCTTTGGTAGTGTTTTTTAATTCTTTTATAGGTTGGAACTTTACCAAGGCGGTCATTTCTCATCATCCCTACTTGTTGTTCTTTGTGGAGCTTGCTTATCTTACTTTCTCAAAGGAATCATGAACTGTTGGTGACTCAACCTATTATGTTTTTATGCTTTGTTTTATTTTACTCTGTTTCATTTTGCTCTCATGCTTTTTAGTTGATGTTTTTGCTCTTTCATTTTCTTTTCTTTTTCTAATGTACTTAGATGAGGGTTTAGCTCTTTAGGTTTTTGTAGCTCTATGGTAGAATTAGGGTTTGATGCCTTTTAAGAACATTGTATCTTTTCCTTTTATGGTAATAAAATTTTAACTTTTCCAAAAATAAAAACCTACTAACCCTAACTCTAACACTAAACCTAAACTAAAACCATACCTAAACCCTAAACTAAACCCTAAACCAAAACCCTAAACCCTAAATCTTAACCCTAAACTTTACCAACCCTAAACTTCCTAAACTACTTACCCTACTAACTCCAATAACCCAACCCTAAAACCCTACTCTAAACCTAAACCCTAAACTTACCAAAACTAAACTCCCAAACCCCCAAAACTCCTGAGCCCTAACCTCTAAACTGGGCCTTAAAAGGCTCAAATACTCTCCCAGGCCATCACTTTCCCTAAACTTACTGAGCCAAACTCTTTCCTAAACCTGAGCCCTGGGCCTAAGCTGGGCCAAAACCTAAACCCTAAACCTAAAACTGAGCCTAAATGGGCCAAACCACAAACCCAAAACCCTAAACCTAAACCCAAACCTAAAACCTAAACTCTAAACTGAGAAACACTAAAACCACAAAAACTAAAAAACCTAAAACCTAAACTAAATAAAACTTAAAAATAAAATAAATAAATAAAACCTAAACAAATTAAATTAATAAATAAAATAAAATAAAACCTAAACTAAAACCTAAACCTAAACCTAAAATAAAATAAAATAAACTAACAAAATAAACTAAAATAAAATAAATAAAACCTAAAATAAACTAAAAATAAAATAAACTTAAGAATAAATAACCTAAATAAAATAAAAATAAATGTAAAAGAAAAATAAAATAACCTAAAATAAAATAAAATAAAAACCTAAACCTAAAAAATAAACCTAAAAATAAATAAAAAATAAAACATAAACCTTAAAACCTAATAAACCTAAACCTAAACCCTAAGAATGGGCAGAACCTTGATGGCCGAAACATCATTGTTAACCAAGCTTAGTCTATATCTAGTGGTGTAGGCGAAGGCAAAGGCGGCAGTTATCATAATGGTGGTGGGGGATCTAGAGGTGCTGGTGGATATAGAGGTGGAAGTCGAAGCAATGGTGGTTATGAAAGCAAAAGGAGTGACAGAGGTTACAACCGTGGTGGTGGCAGAGGGAGAGATCGGGGATATGATGGTGGATCCCGTTACTCAAGAGGCTGAGGTGGTTCTGATGGGAAATGGAGAAACTGAAGAATGGCCGATCTGATCTGCTACTTATGGAACTGTGTCTTTATAGCAGAGGCAGTTCTGGTTAACTAGGGTTTTTGATTTGCTTTATGCGTGCTCATTTTCAAACTATGTTGTCGCTTGTGTCTTAGAAAACTTGGTGTGTTACTTAGTTGATGGAATCAAAAAGAATAAATGTTGAACCTGAATGTGTTCTCTATTAAAAAAATAAAAATAAATAGCCTAAACCCTAAACCATAAAAACCATAAACCTAAACCCTAAACCCTAAACCCTAAACCCTAAACCCTAAAACCCTAAACAAAAAACCATAACCTCTAACCTCTAAACCCTAAACCCTAAATCCGAAAACTTAAATCCCAAACTCTAGACCCTAAACCCTAAACCTTAAACTAACCATAATCCCTAAACCTTCAACCCTAAACCATAAAAAGCTAAAAACCTAATCCTAAACTAAATAAAACCTAAAAATAAATAAATAAATAAACCTAAACCAAAAATAAAATAAAATAAGAACATAAACTAAAACTTAAACCAAAACCTAAACTAAACCTAAATAAAAAATAAAATAAAAAATAAAAACTAAACTAAAATAAATTAAATAAAAACAAAACTAAACTAAAAATTAGAAAACCTAAGATAATGTAAAAACTAAACCTAAAATAAAATAAAATAAAAATTAAACAAAAATCTAAACCTAAAAATAAATAAAAAATTAAACAAAAACCCTAAACTAAAAAAACCCTAAACCAAAAATAAAAATAAAATAAACCTAAACCTAAATTAAAATAAAATATGCTAAAATAAATAAAACCTAAACCTAAACCTAAAATATACTAAACCTAAACCCTAAACAAAATAAAATAAAATAAACTAAAAATAAACCTAAACTTAAACTAAAAAATAAATCTTAAAAATAAACATAAAATAAAGACCTAAAACCTCAACATAAAATAAAATAAAAACCTAAACCTAAAAATAGAAAATAAAACCCAAACTTAAAAAAAATAAAAAATAAAATTGAACTAAAAAATAAAAATAAACTTAAACTTAAATCTAAAATATAAATTATAATAAAAAAACTAAACAAAAATTAATAAACTAAAATCAATAAACTAAACTAAATAAAATAAAAAATAAACCTAAATAAAAAATAAACTAAAAAATAAAAATAAACTAAATAAAATAACCTACCATTTTCTTAATTTAAAAAAACCCTACTACCTAAATCCTAAATAAAATTTCAAAAAATTAAAAACCTCTAACCCTAAAACTCTAAACCCTAAACCCTACCCTAAACTCTAAACCTCTAAACCCACCAAACCCAAACCCTCCCACTTAAATCCTCCACAAATAAACAAACCCTAAACCAAACCAAACCCTAAACCCTCCCCCCTCCCTAAATCTCCTAAAATAAACCTAAACCTACTAAATAAACCTATAAAATAAATAAAATAAAAATAAATAAAATAAATAAAACATAAATAAACCTAAACCTAAACCAAAATAAAATAAAATAAGAAAAATAAGAACTAAACTAAAATAAAATAAAAAATAAACTAAACTAAAAATAAAAGCCTAAAAAAAATAAAACTAAACCTAAAATAAATAAAACTTAAAATAAAATAAAATAAACCTAAAATAAAACTAAATAAATTACATAAAATAAAATAAAATAAACATAAATAAAATATAAAAAAATAAAAAATTAAAAAATAAATTAAAAAAACTCTAGCCTTAAACCCTAAACACTAAACCCTAAACCTTAAACCCTAAACCCTGAAACCCTAAACCCTAAATCCTAAACCCTAAACCCTAAACCTTAAAACCCTAAACAATAAACCCTAGCCCTAAACACTAAACCCTAAAATCTATAACCCTAAACCCTTAACCATAAACCCCAAACCCAACCTCCTTCCTCTCTCAGCTTCCTCTCATGCGATTTTGTGTTCTCGTAATTCTTCAGATTTGGCCACATTTCGCTACCTGATATGTTCACGCAGCCTCTGCGGTTTGGCATTTGGGCCACCCGATCATGATCATTATTTTTATCGCTTTGTTTGCACTTCTTTTGGTTGCTTATGTGATTCTCACCGATCGTTCAATGGCGAGGCATCGCTTCTGCGAACCAACTCATTGCTCACGGATGCCGCTTTAACCTCGACCCTAAAGGTATTCTGATCCGACATTGCTTGCACGCCTTCTGTCAAGTCCTTTAAAGGATGCTCTTCGTAAGATCCTAACTCTAATGCCTTGGTTAACTTAATTTCAACCTTTTTATGGATTGACCGTCATGTGTCACCAGATGTGGAGAAATTAGCTAAGCCTTTTGAATTCTCTCTCTTTGGTTGGTAAATTCTCTTTATGGTGCCCTACTCTAGATAATATCAGATCTTTCTTCCATAGCTTAAAGCTTTCGGGAGTCTTCACTATTGGGTTGATTGATCCTCGACATATCCTCATTCAATTATCAAATGATTTAGATTATTCTTGAGTCTTTGCTCGTCACTCCTATTTTGTGTATAATTATCAAATGCGGCTCTTGAAATGGTCACTCCTCTTTGATGTCAAAGAGGAATCCCCTATTATTTCTCTATGGCTTGCTTTTCCCAACATGAGAATTCATTATGTTACTCACCAAGTTCTATTTGCGGTTGGGGCTCTATTTGGTAGACCCCTTCAAATTGATCAAGCCACTTTCACTAGATCTCAGCCATCTGTTGCACACATCTTGGTTGAGATTGACATTACCAAAAAATACCCCAAAGAAGTTTGGATTGGTTCAAAAAAATTTGGATATAACCAGAAAGTTGAATTTGAAAATTTCCTGTCTTTTGCTCTCACTGTAAGATCCATGGCCATGATCACTCTGAATGCTTTGTGTTACACCCTAACCTTAAAAAGAATATATCACAGGACACTAATACCTCTCTTGGAACTGGGAAAACCAATAAGTTAGCTTATGTGCCTAAAGTTACTCATAATGGATTTCATCCTCCTACACCTACCCCTTTACTACCTACTGATTTGTCTAATGAAAAACATTCTGAGCTTGGTATAAATACTATTGAGGTGTGAAACTAATGATAACATACCTAGCACTACTCCTACTTGTAATAATTGGCTTCTCATGACAAACCTTTGCTTCATTTGAATCTTAATGACAATCAATGGAAAGCTTATATTGGATCAAAATAATGTGATCCTTTGGTGTCGATCAAAATTTGAATATGCATCATGGCAATGAAAATATTATTTGTACTATTAATGGTGTAAGAACCTCCTTCTACTTCTGAGTGATACTGGCTATCCAAATTCTCATTCTAACTCGATAATCAAGAAGGAGAAATCACCACTACTAAACATTGACGATATTGCTCCTATTCTGGATATCAAAAACCAATCCCTTTCTAATGGAGATACTTTGGATTCTGATAGACCTTTCCAAACTGTTATTAAAAAAATCTTATAAAGCCAAAATGAATAATAATAACTTCACTAGAACCACACGTTCTTTTCTTACACCTCACAAATAATTATGTCCTCCTCTCTTCCTTTTTCCATTTTCTTTTTTTATCTTTTCTTTTTCAGATTTTTTATTATGATAAATTTTCTTATTTGGAATATCCGGGGTTGTGGGACACTCCCTGTCTGCAACCATGTTAGGAGCCTCTATCGTGCTCATAACATCAAACTTCTTGTTATTATTGAGCCTTTCATTAACTCTTCCAAAATTGCCCATGTTGCTAGATCGCTTGGATTTCAAAATTTCTTTTTCAATCTTAATAATAAAATTTAGTGTTTTGGAATAATTCAATCACCATTTCCATCATTGATGATCTTGATCAATTGGTTAATGTCAAAATCTCATTAGGTGAGTTTTGCTTTTGGCCTTTATCTATGCTTCTTGTAATAGAGTAGGAACATACTTTGGAATCATCTTAGAACCTTCGCTTCCTTAGTTAACCTACCCTGGTTAGTTGGGGGTGATTTCAACACTATCATTGCTTCTTCAGAAAGGAGGGGAGGATGTTCTCCTAACCTCCATTCCATGGAAGACTTCTCTAATATGATCCTTGATTATAATCTGATTGACATTGGTTTTCGTGGTCCGATTACATGGCATAACTCTAGACTTTGGCGATTGACAGACCCTCTTTAATTCTCTTTGGATCAATCAATGGCCTCTTACTTCTTGAACATTTAAGCGTAACTTTGTCATCATGCCCTCTTTTGATCTCTATCAAAACTCCCCTTAATCCTTCTACTCCCTCACCTTTTCATTTCCAAAATATGTGGACCAACATGATGATTTCACTAATGTTGTTTCACTAATTGGATGGCTCTATTCACCCGGATAATTCCAAAGGCATGATTCGCTTTGGCTTAAGCTCAAGAGGCTTAAATAAAATCTCAATTGGTGGAACAAGCATATTTTTTAAAATCTTTTACCAATCTTAAAGCTATGGAACAAGTGGTTTGTTCTCTTGAAGAGGTCGTCTTAACCGAATCTAGTAAGCTTGATGAGTTGAGCATTTCAAAGATAGTTTGATTAATTACCAAAATATGGAGGAAACCTATTGGCATTAAAAAGCTGCTAGCAAACATATTGCTGATGGCGACAGAAACACTAGGTATTTCCATGATATTTGTAATAAACAGAAAGCTCTAAACTCGATTAAAAAAATTAAGAACCCTAATGATGGCTGGATAATTGATAATAATGAAATTAAGGAATCTGACATTCATCACTTTCAAAATTTATTAAATTCTAATCCTTCGTTAGATACGCCCTCCAACACCCATCTAATCTCTTCTATGATTAGCAATGAGGATAACCATTTGCTCACTATGCATCCCTCTAAGTGGAGATTAGTAGTACTCTCAATAGCATGAACATTGATCATGTCGGCCCCGATGGTTTTAGACTCATTTCTTAGCATTGTTGGCCTTTTATTAAATCGATCTTGTTAATGTTGTTATTGATTTCTTTGATGGCGCTCTATTCCCAGATATTTTCAAATACTTCTATTGTCCTTATTCCCAAAACCATCAATCAATCTTGGGAAATTTTAGACCTATTAGTCTTTGTACCTTTTTCAAAACTCATTGCTAAACTAATTAATAAGGATTAGCTCCATAAAATCATCTCCTAACCAAATTGGTTTTGTTAAAATAGAACCATATCGATAATATTCTTCTCGCCAAGAGTCGGTTCATGACATTGATGTTTCTTCCAGGAGGTAATATGCTTTTCAAACTGGACATCTCTAAAGCCTTTGACAACCTCATGGGATTTCCTTTCAAATCTTTTATTTGTTTGGTTTCTCGATAATTTTATCCGCTTATAAAAGTTGTATCACTAATGTCCGGTTTTCTTATCTTAAATGGTGAGTCCCTTGGTTTCTTCTTGAGCCATGGTTTGCCAAGGTGACCCTCTTTCTCCTCTCTTTATCATTCTGAATATCTTTCGAAGCCTCAATGATCTTTTCATTAAAAAACCTAACATGGTTTTTAAAACTCATGGTGGTTTCCTGTTTTCTTTCTTTAGCTTTCGATGATTTTATAATCATCTGCAATGCCTCCTTCAACATGTTAAAACTATTAAGAATCTCTTAAATGATTTTGGCAAAGTTATTGGTCTCTTCAATGAAAGAAAATGTTGTTTATTCCCTCCTAAGATTCCTACCAATAGACTCAATCAAATCCAATTACTAATTTTAAGTAAAGTCAACTTCCCATTAATTATCTCTCGCTTTTAAAGGCCGAAAAGATCTCATCTTTTGATGACCTTATTCAAAATTTTTAATAAAATTTCAATTTGGGAATTTCATTTACTCTCTTTGGTGGTAGGCTTACCTTGATTAAGAGCACTCTTAATTCCATGCCTTATATCTCATCCAAACCATTGTCAATTTCTAGCATCAACGTAATTGATCGCCTCCCTAAATAAATTTTGGGGCTCCAATACCTCTTCTAAAAAATACACTGACCTCTGGTTTAAAAGTTGTGCACTTTGATGAAGGTGGTCTTGGTTGTAAATCCATAAAATAAGCTATCAATGCCTTTTCCTATAAACTGGGTGGAATTTTAGGAGTAATCATAGTCTTTGGGCTAATTTCATGACGCTAAATATTGCCGGGTAAGCACCCCTCATTTGTCCCTTTAAGTGTGACTCTCATGTGGAAAAGACTTTGTTCTCAAATGGGATGAATCCTAATTTTTTGGGGCATTAACTCGCACCTCTTTCTTTGGCAAGATAACTGAGTGGATGTGGATCCATTGATGACTTACTCTCCACCCATTCCACTTCGCTATTAGAGTAAACTCTTCTAGCATAACAATAAGTGGAACAATAGTAAGCTTGCTGATTTTATCCCTTTACTTTCTTGAATATGGTTACTACTATTCCTATCACTCCACATAATCAAGATCATTCTCTTTAAGCTCTCTCATAATGGTGATTTCAACCTCAAAATGTGTGGCTCCACATTAAAGATACTCATGATTCCTCCTATGTATTCTCCAAACTTTGGAATAGCAATATCCCTACTTTATTCTCGTCTTACTTGGCATTCAAAAAATTTTATCCCTCATGATTCCTTGTTGTGGGGTAAAGGGTTCCATTTACCCTCTAAATGTCAATGATGTTTCCATAGAGAATGTTAATCATGTTTTTGTTAATGGGGTCATTGCTTCTAAACTTTAGATTTGGTATGATGATCTTTTAACACGTCAATTTCAATGGCTCTACTTTATATCAACTTCTTGAAATATATTTTGATAATACTATTAAAGGTCACATTAAAGTTATCATTGCTATCACTCTTATCTCATATGGATGGACCGTAATGATGCAAAACAGTGGGATCCCTATGAAACACGTGAGGATTATTTAGAACTAAAATAAAATTTGTGACTTGTTTAAAGCCAATCTCATTCATTATGCATAATTCAAAGGTTAAATTTGGCCAATAAACCGCATTAACCTACCGATCAACCTTACTAGAAATGACAAGATTGTCTATTGGAAAACCTCTTGACCATATTATTAAAATCACCGATGGCTCGCTCTCATAATGGCTCGTTGGGCATTTTCGGAACTCTAGTATATGCTTTTTGCTTATCCCTTTACTCCTGTCCCATTTTGGCTTATGGAAGTCTTCAAAGCTCTTGAGATTTGCCTCCAAAATGGCTCAATATTTGGATTGAGGTGGATGCTCTTCCGATTGATCTTTTGACCTCCACTAAGATGAGCGATCAATTGTACTACCTCCTCAAGCAAACTAGAGCTCTTCTTTCCCAACCGAATTTTAACATCACTCATGTTTGGCATGAAGGAAATGCGGCCACTACCTTAAGGGTGCTAGATCTGATGGTATCATCTTCTTTAATCAACTCACCTTACCCAAACACTTGTATGTGGTTAACTTGGACAACTCGGGTTTCCTTATATCGAACTTAATCTACCTTTTTGAACATCCATTCATCCTTTTCCGTATGCCTCTTTACTTTATGGCTTTTATTCCTTTTTTGGGTCTTTTGTGGATGTTTCACACATATTATTTTGTACTTTGATTTGCTCATTCTTTTGGCATTTACGACAAATACGCTATTGAGCTATGTATACTAATATCGCATTGGAATTTTGTTGAGCTACATGTCTACTATTGGTTTTATAACAATCATTCCGGAGGAGATATTTATCATGATGGGTTTAACTACGCCATTATTTACAATCGACATTTCTCAAAGATATTACTGCTTGGAGCATCTTAGTTACCTATGTTGTTTCTATGCATTATATTAGTGTTCATTACGCTGGTTGCAATATTTATTTTGAAGATTTACTATTAGGTTGTTGGATTTTAGCTGATAATGATTGGTGGCTGGACTTTGAAATGCTGCTTATCTCCCCTATTAGATCTGGGCTTATTCTCTTTATCTCCAGCTTTGAGCTGACATTTTCCTTTTATTTCTGGGAGTTATCTTTATTTTATTTTTTTGCATGAAAAGGTTTTGGGGTCTTCTATTTCGCCTCCTATGCTTCATAACCTTACCTTCACATCCTGTAATAATAATAGATGCAACCTCCTGGTTAAAAATCTTTCTCTATGATTTGGAATTATTTTTTTCAATATTCCCGATTTTGCTTTTTTTGTTTCTTTGTGCTCCTTTGCTCTTTAATGGCTTATCTATGTTTGGAATTATTTATTAATTTTCACTCGATGATTGCTCTGGATGATATTTCTCCGCTAACACTTTTTTTTGTCTAGGATCTCATTGATGAGACTCTTGAACTATGGTGGCTCTGTTGCCCCTCTTCTTTTTATTGGCTTACCTCATGGTTACAATCATTATAGTGTTGTATTAAGCTATGACTGTTGGATTTGATTCACTATTCTGCAGGTTAATCTTGCTTTAAACTATGGTTGTTGGATTTCAGGCTATTCTGTGTCCTGCAGGCTGTTGGATCATCTGCCTTTATATAATGTTTGTGCTACTAACAATTGGCATGATGCTTTCTTAGATGTTATTTATTTCTCATTTAGTCTTGGACCATTTCATTAACTATCGGGAATTTACTATGTATAATTTGAATGGTTGATTTTATGCCCAACTTGCTATTTTTTTATTTCTTGGTTGGATGGTTGTTATTTCTTATTTCCAGCGCTTGTCTCTATCTATTTCCAGGTGATCTGGTATTGTCTGCTTGTCTTGCCAACCTTTTTTTCCCAACTTGTCAAGAGATTTTGTTATTTCTGCTCTATTTTATTATTTCTGTTTGATTCTCTTATGGCTTCTCTTAGCCTTTACTATGGTTGTAGGTTTTGGTAATTATCCGCTTTATCCGAAGGTTTTTTTCTTTATTATCCTTTGAACCCTTTTGCTAACATTGTTGGCTTTTTAGGGCCCTTTGACCACCGGTGGACTTTGATTAATATCTATTCCCTATTTTTGATTCTTATGCTTCTTAATTGCTATCTCCGCATTCTTTCCCACTTGGTTATGTTTTCTGGCGATCCTGATTTTCCATTTGATTATTTGGATCTTTACATATGTTTTGGGTGGACTCTTGGCCGTTGGTTTTAACGCCTTGGTTGTTGGTCAATTGGATTAATACTCCTTCGGGTTTTGGTTTGTTTTGCTCGAACTCTCTATTGTAGTTGTTGATTGCTTGGTGGTTTTGCCTTGATCCCCTTAATGGTTTATTATATATATCACTTTAATTCATTGGTTTACTTTAGCCGCTATTTTCTCCATCTTCTTTGTTAAACCTATTTCTATTACAATGTTTATCTGGATGGGTGGCTTTTATGGCAAGCTAGTGGTCTATTAGTTGTTTCTTGTCTTGGATATCTTTGTTTCTATGTTGCTCCCTGGTTGGGTGACTCGGGTCCTATGTTTGTTTCTACATTGACTGATGGTTTTGGTGATTGTGGGTTGCTACCTTCGATATTATTTTATGCTCTATCTAATTGGTTATTAAATATGGCAATGTCTTCTCGATGGAGTTTTATGGCCAACTCCGCCCCTTCTGTCTTGGATGTTGTTGTCTTAACTGTTGTTGTCTTGGCTGGTTTTTCCTTGGTTAATTGCTTTTTTTAGATTCTAATGTTGATACTCATTTGAATCCATTTTTTTGATTTTTCTCGTGGGTTCCAATGTTTCATTAACTTCTTGTGTTTGGAATGTTATCAGTTATCATTGCGTGATCTACATTATCTCCGTTGTCTCTATTCCCATCTTCGGTTAGGTTGGTGCAGATTACCATTCTGACAGGTATATGCGCTTCTTCTTGTCTTTGCTTTTCTCTCTTGTTTGTTGATCTAGATTCCATTTTTGGATCCAGAGTTGTAGTTCAAGGTGGTTGTTTTCTGCTACCCCGATTTTTATATGGAAGGTTTTTTCTTTTATTATCCTTTGAACCCTTTTGCTACCATTGTTTTTTGGACTTTAGGGCCCTTTGTCCAAATTTGGACTTTATGATTATTATCGCTCTAATTTTGATTTTCTACATTTTATTGTTATCAATTGGCTATCTTGTTTTTCGCTTCTATTTTTTTCCCACTTGTTCTTAACATCGGCATTCTGTGATTTTCCATCCATCTTGGCTTGACTTGTTGGTATTAACTTTGCTTTGGTTGTTGGTTGAGGGATTAATACTCTACATCTTTGTCTCTACGGTTTTGGTTTGTTTTACTCAGCAACTCTCTATTAAAGTTGTTGATTGCTTGGTGGACTTTGCCTTGAACCCCCTTAATGGTTTATTATATGCATATCATCTTAATTCAGTGGTTATCTGCTGCTATTTTCTCCAACTTTGTTCAGTTAAATTTGTATCTATTGCAATATTTATCCTAGACGGGTGGCTATATGGCAAGCTCGCTGGTTTTTGTTCTCTAGCTGGTTGTTTCTTGTCTTGGATATTTGATGTTTTGGTTCTTGGACTCTATGTTGGCTCCATCCATCGGTTGTAGGATTTACGGGTCTATGTTCATTTATTTTTGACATTCTTTGTTACGATGGTTTTGGTGATTCTTTGTCAGGTTGTTGCCTTCTAGATACCAATTTTTTATGCTCTACCTACTTGGTTATTAACGATGGCAATGTCTACTCTAATGGAGAGAGGTTTTATGGCCAACTTGTTGTCCCTTCCTAACTTATGCATCTGTGGTCAATTGGTGGGGTTTCAGACTTTGGTTTCGTAGATTACTTAATTCCCGCAATGTGGTGTTGATTTTCTATTATTGCTTATGGGCTTTGTAGCCGGTGACCATTTTAATTCTTGCCTCTCTTATCTTTTCCCTACCATTATTAGACTAATGCGGACCTTGTTAAGATGCTCTTAACTAATTCATATTCCAACCCTATCACTCTCGAATGGGTTGTCTTATAATGAGCTTCTTTTAATGTTATCGATGAACTTCTTGTATTGGTCTTTGGGCATTCTTTGACATGGTGTCTTATATCAGGTCTTATTTCTAGGATGGGAACCTCTTTCTCATTCTAACTTTTGCTGATTCTCTATCTACAATGTATTTGATTAAAATTACAGGTACTAAGGATATCAAGACTTTTATCAAATGGATGCAATACTTTGTTGGCTATGATGGTGATGTTTTCACTCCCTTTTGGTTTGGTAGTAGCTCTTGTGATGTAACCCTTGCTAATGTCGGATTCTCATATTTGCATCGCCCCAACTTGGTGTGGCCCGAGCTGAGCCTTCTCTATCTCTTTCTTATCATTCTCAGATTATGCATTTTCAATTATCATTTTGTCTATGCGTATTACCTTAGCTCTAACTTTTTTTACATTCTTGCGGTCTCTCTTGTCCTCTTGTAGGTTTGCTCTAGAGTGTCATGCATTCTCCCATCTGCAGAGCATTGGCCCTAATCTTCCTGGCTTATTATGTTAATCAATTTGTATCTTTTTGCTTTATTGTTTTCTTTTGCTTTTGGTGTATTTAGATAGGGGATTTACTCCCTAGGCTGATTGTAGCTCTTTGAGCAATAGTTCTGGAGTTTATCCCCTATAAGGACCTTATAACCCTCTTTTTATGGCAATAAAATTCCCCTAAATGGGGTTCCCCAAAAAAAAAAAAAAAAACCATAAACCCCAAAACCCTAAACCCTAAACCCTAAACCCTAAACCTTAAACCTTAAACCTTAAAGACCTAAAAACATAAACCTAAATTAAATAAAACCTAAAAATAAAATAAATAAAAATTTTTAAACCTAAATAATATAAAATAAAAAAATAAAATAAAAACCTAAACTAAAATCTAAACCTAAACCTAAACTTAAAATTAAAATAATATAAAAAATAAAACTAAACTAAAATAAAATAAATAGAAACCTTAATTAAACTAGAAAAATAAAATAAACCTAAAAATTAAAAACCTAAATAAAATAAAAACTAAATAAAAACTTAAACATAAAAAATAAACCTAAAAATAAATAAAAATTAAAATGTACCATAAACTAAAAAAAAAACCTGAACCTAAAATAAACATAATAAAATAGACCTAAACCAAATCTAAAATAAAATAAACTAAAATAAATAAAACCTAAATGTATACTTACAATCAATTAAACATAAACCCTAAACTAAATAAAATAAAATAAACTAAAAATAAACCTAAACCTAAACTAAAAAATAAAACCTAAAAATAAACCTAAAGTAAATACCTATAACCTAAACCTATAAAAAGAAAATAAAAACCTAGACCTAAACCTAAAAATAAAAAATAGAACCTAAACTTAAAAGATAAAATAAAAACAAAACTAAACTAAAAAATATACATAAACCTAAACCTAAAAATTAAACTAAAATAAAAAACCTAAACTAAAATAAATAAACCTAAAATAAATAAACTAAACTAAATAAAAATAAAAGTAAAATAAACTAAAATATATAAAAATAAACTAAATAAACCTTAAACTATGGGTTTTCTTAATTTTAAAGAAAACCCTAAACACTAAACCCTAAACCCTAAACCTACAACCCCAAACCTAAAAAATAAACATTAAACCCTAAAACTAACCCAAAACCCAAAACCTTAAAATAAATAAAACCCTAAATTAAACTAAAAAATTTAAAACCTAAATAAAAAAAACATAACCTAAGCAAAGAAAAACCTATAATAAAATAAAATAAAACTAAATATAAACTTAAATAAATTAAATAAAATAAAAAATAAAATAAATTAAAATAAATAAAGATAAAATAAATATAAACCTGGTTTACTTAATTTAAAAAAATTAAAACCTACGCTAAACCCTAAAACTAACCCTAAACCCTAAACTTACTAACTTTACCCTAAATCTTAAACCTAAACCCTAAAACCTAAAATCATGACCCTAAACAAGATTTAAACCCTAAATATAATCTGGCCATAAACCCACTAAACCTTGACCTACAAACTAATACTCAAAGCCCAAACTTTAAACCTAAAATACAAACCTAAACTCTTATACCCTAAACTTTAAACTAAACCTAAACCCTGAAACAAACCTAAAATCCACAAAATCTAAACCTAAACCTAAACCCTAAAACCTAACCCTAAACCCCAAACCATAAACCCTAAACCGTAAACCCTAGACCCCAAACCCTCAAAACCTTAAAACATAAAACTAAACCAAATAAAATCAAAAAAGTATATTAAATAAGAAAACCTAAACATATATAAATAAAATAAAATAAAATAAAAACCTAAACTAAAACTTAAACCTAAACCAAAACTTAAACCAAATATTAACCCTAAAAATAAAATAAAAAATAACAAATAAAAAATAAACTAAAATCAAAAAAATAAAAACCTAAACTAATCAAAAAAATAAAATAAACATAAAAATAAAATACCTAAATGTAAAATAAAATAAAACCTAAAAATAAATAATAAATAAAACCTAAACCCTAAATTAAAAAAAATTAAACATAAAATAAACAAAATAAAATAAACCTAAACCTAAACTAAAATAAATAAAACTAAACCTAAACCTAAAATAAATAAACCTAAATAAAATAAATAAATAAATAATAAAACCTAAACTAATAAAATAAACCTAAAATGAAAACCTAAAACCTTAACCTAAGAAAATAAATTAAAAACCTAAACCTTAACTTAAAAATAAAAAATAAAATTGAAACCTAGAAAATAAAATAATAATAAAATTAAACTAAAACATTAACATAAACCTAAACCTAAACCTAAAAAATAAATTAAAATAAAAACCTAAACTAAAATGAATAAACCATAAATAAACTAAACTAAATAAAAATAAAAATAAACCTAAATACAAATAAAAAATAAAATAAACTAAAATAAATAAATAAAAACTAAATTAACCTAAACTGCTGTTTGCTTAATTTTTTAAAAAACCCTAAACCAAATCTAAAACCAAATAACTTAACCCTAAACCACCAAAATAACCCAAACCTAAACCTAAACTACAAACCTAAAAACACCTAAACACAAAAACTAACAAACCTAAACCTATTACAAATAAAACCTAAACCTAAACCACAAGATGCGGGATCCTTTTGATGATCAGTAAGCTTGGATACAATAATAGGACTTCATTCTCTCTCACTTGCATGATGTTAAATCAATCTGAGGTTAGATTAATCCAACATGATCGGAATGGGTGGTCGTGATTAGATCCACTAGATCTATCTGATTTAATCCTATTAATCTATGGGATTAATCATAGCCATCCGATCTTAGATTAGATGTCAGAAGAGAAAGCCCGTTTGTCACCACCACATGAGTGGGATAAGTTTTAAGCGCCCTCTACGGCCACATGGAAACGTGCCTACAGGTTAGACTTTAGTAAACAATTAATTTTTTAATGGTTAAAACTTCTAAAAATCATGAAAAATAAAGAAATAAAAAATGCAAATAAATACTTATTTTAAAGGTATTTTGAGGAGAAATTAAAAATGATCATAACTAATTTTAAAAGTAAAGGTTTCATTACAAAATTAATTAGCTTAATTACTTTTAATTACTTAAGTAATTAATCTTAAATTTTGTGGGTTAATTTAATAGGATGACCTCTCTCCCAAGATTTTCTTAGGATTTGTGCCCACTTAAAGAAAATTGACTAATTAAACCTTAAACTCTTTTAAGTTAATGATTAATTAATCTCATGAATAGTAACAAATTGGTTAATAAGTTTATTAATCATTGTTCAATAGTAAGTGAAGTAAGGAATAAGGTTGGGACCCCTTTCCTAGTTCATTTCACCCTTTTTTAAAATGAAATTAATAACATTAAATCACTTAAATATTGAAATCATAATCACATTAGACTTAATTAAATCTTGGGGTAGATCTTTGGATGTTTAATAACCTAAAGGAGTTTAATGAAATTATGGTTAGTCCACATGTGTGAAAACCATAAGAGTAATTAATTAAGTCCTGTAATCTAATTAATTATAAATCATCAGCCAATTGCATTAGGCCCCTTTTACTTTCTAGGGACATTGTAGGTTTACTTTCCATGCATGTCATGTTGGCTAATAATTATTTAGTTAATTACTTTAAGGTGACATTAATAAGAGTAATTAATTCATCTAATTAAGGGTTCAACTTCATTAACCCATAAAATCAACTTAATTACATATCCTTAAATTAAATCAAATCACTGATGTGGAATGGGTTTAAAAGAGTAAGTAATGATTTCTCTTCTCCCCTTTAAATAAAATCAGATCCAAAACTTAATTAATTAAGAATCTTTAGTTTGCTTTAAATAATCTTATTTGATTTATTATCATTAAGAACTAGTTTGGTTGAATGATCACATGCTTATATTTGATTGACCTCTTTCAAATCATGTTAAATTTGGTATGTCATTTGAATTCATGCATCCATCTTTTCAAAATCAAGCTAAATAAAATTAAATAAAAATAAAATAAACCTAAAATAAAATAAAATAAAAACTAAATAAAAACCTAAATCTTAAAAATAAACTAAAAAATAAAACCTAAAAATAAATAAAAAAATAAAACCTAAACCCTAAACTAAAAAAAATACCTAAACCTGAAATGAAAAAAAAAACCTAAACCCTAAACTAAATAAAATAAAATAATCTAGAAATAAACCTAAACTAAAAAAAATAAACCTAAAAATAAACCTAAAATAAACATAAAAACATAAACCTAAAAAATAAAATTAAAACCTAAACTAAACCTAAAAATAAAAATAAAACCAAACTAAATTGATTAAAAACTAAACTATAAAATAAACATAAACCTAAATCTAAACTTAAAAATAAAATAAAATAAATAAAATAAAAAATAAACTAAATAAAAATAAATAAAATAAACTAAATAAATAAAATAAATTAAATAAATAAACTGGCATAATAAAAAAAAAATATAAAACCAAAATACTAAATAAAATAAATAAACTAAAATAAATAAACTCTAAAACTAAACTAAACACAAATAAATAAAAACCCAAACTAAACCCTAAAATTATTAAACCAAAAACCTAAACTTAAAATATAAACCCTAAAGCCTAAATCCAAACCATAAACCACATACCCTAAACTCTAAATAAAACCACTAAACCCTAACTAAACCACAAACTACCAAAATCTAAAGCCCTAAACCCTAAAAATAACCTTAAACCATAAAAAACCCTAAACCCTAAATAACCTAAAATTTAAACCTAAACTCAAACTGAGCCCTAAAACCTGACCTTCTGAAAAACTGTAACAAAACCACAACCAAAGACTCCAAATACCTAACAAACCTAACTGATCTGACCATACCCTAAACCCAACATCTGGGCCACTGAACTATCTGAGCCAAATACACTACTAAAACCCTAAAAACTAAACCACAACCACTAAAAGCCATAACTACCAAAACATAAAATACTAAAAATTAAATATAAATAAAGATCTTAAACCTAAATAATAAATAAACTAAAAACATACCAACCTAAATAAAAATATATAAATATGAAATAAAATAAAATAAATAAAACCAAATTAAAAATAAACCTGGAATAAAACCTAAATAAAATAAAAATAAACTTAAAATAAAAATAAAATAAACTAAATAAAATAAAATAAAAAAATTAAATAAAAACTTAAACCTAAATAAATAAAAAAATAACCTAATCACTAAAAAAAAATAAACCTAAAATAAAATAAATAAAATAAAAGTAAACCTAAAATAAAATAAATCCTAAACCTAAAATAAATCTAAAACTAAATAAAATAAAATAAATAAATAAGCATACTAAAAAAATAAAACCTAAAAATAAACTTAAAATAAAAAAACTAAAACCTAAAAAAAACAAAATAAAAAAACTAAACCTAAACTAAAAAAAAAAATAAAACCTAAACCTAAAAAATTAAAATAAAATAAAATAAACTAAAAAATAAGCTAAGCAACTAAAAAACCAAAAATTATTAAAAATAAAAAATTTTAAAATAAAATAAACTAAAAATAAACAAAATAAATAAAACTTAATAAAAATAAAAATAAATAATAAAAATAAATAAAATAAACTACTTGGCTTAATTTAAAAAAATCCTAAATGTAAATCATAAACCCAAAATATAAACCCCAAAACAAACCTAAACCCTAAACACAAAAATAACACAAAACTAAACAAATCTAAATAATAAATAAACCAATAACCCTAAACTAAAAATCATAAACAAACATACAACCCTAAAATAAAACCACTGAACCTAATAAACTAAACCCTAAAACTAATAAAATCTTAATCTTTAAAACTGGCTATAAAACCTAAATCCCCAACTCTAAACCACAACCACAAACTAAAAACCTAAACCCAGAATGCTAACCCAAAACCTAAACTAACCTAAAAACCCAAAATCTAAATCATGACCCTAAACTAACCAAACCATATGTTAACCCTAAATCTAAACCTAAACTCATGTAAACCATAAAGCCAAAAACTAAATCTAAACTTAATCCAAAATAACCTTAAACCCTAAACCCAAACCTTAAACCCAAAACCTAAAAACACTACCCCAAAAATTTAAAACCAAATAAACTAAATAAAAGAAACTAATAATAAAATAAAAAATAAACTAAATAAATAAAATAAAATAAAATAAAAACTAAATTAAAACATTAACCTAAACCTAAAAATAAAATAAAAAATAAATAAATTAAACTAAAATAAAATAAATAAAAACCTAAACTAAATCAAAAGATAAAATAAACTTAAGAATAAAAAATCTAAATAAAATAAAAATTTAATGTAAAATAAAAATAGAATAAACTTAAAATAAAATAAAATAAAATATAAATTAAATAAAAACCTAAACCTAAAAAATAAACCTAAAAATAAAAAATAAATAAAAATAAAATAAACCTAAACCTAAAGAAAAAAAACTAAACTAAAATAAAAAATAAAATAAAAAGCTAAACTAAAATAAACTAAACTAAAATAAATAAACCTAAAATAAACTAAACAAAACCTAAACTAAAATAAATAAAATAAAATAGACTAAAAAAAACCTAAACCTAAACTAAAAAAATAAAACCTAAAATAAAACCTAAAATCTAAACCTAAAAATAAAATAAAACATAAACCTAACCTAAAATTAAAAATTGACTTAAATCTTAAAAATAAATGAAAATAAAGTCTAAAATAAACCTAAACATAAGCTAAAGACAAATTAAAATGAAAAACCTAAAATAACATAAATAAACCTAAAATAAATAAAAAATAAACCAAAATAAGTATAAATGATAAAAAAAACTCAAATAAATATAAACATAAACTAAATAAACCTAAACATACCAATTTACTTAGTTTAAAAAAATAAAACCCTAAACCCTAAATTCTAAACCCTAAACCCTAAACCCTAAAATAAAACCCTAAAACCTACTACTTACAAACTAAACAAAAACTCTAAACCACAACTAACCTAAATCCCAAACCTAAACCCAAAAATACAAACCCTAAACCCTAAACTAAAACCACAAACCTAAACCACAAACCCAAGCTCTAAACCAAACCCTAAAACCCAAAACTAAAGCCACTAAACTTAAACCTAAACCCTAAACTAACCTAAAAACAAACCCAAGATTGGAAGAACCTTGCGACATGACATAGTCAAGGATGGTAGAAGTGGTGGAGCGAAGGTGGTGATTATCGCAGTGGTGGTGGCGGATCTGGAGGTGTTGGTGGATGTTGATGTGGTGGTTGGATAAGTGATGGTTATGGAGGTGAGAGGAGTGGTGGAGGTTACAATCGTGGTGGTGGCAAAGGGAGAGATCGGGGATATGATGGCGTCCCACTACTCGAGAGGTGGGGGTGGTCCTGATGGGAACTGGAGAAAGTAAAGAATAACTAATCATTGGGCTTATGGAATGTATAAGAGATTCTACTTATTAGGGTTTTGATTTGCTCTATGTGCTCATTTTTTTATCTATGTCGTAAACGTCTTACAAAACTTGGTGCTTTAGTTGATGAAATTGAAAGAAGAAATGTTAAATTTGAATTTATTCTTTAAAACCTTAAACCCAAATCCTAAATCCTAAAATAAACCCTAAACCCTAAACTAAAACATAAACCCAAAAATTAAACCAAACCCTAAACATAAAATAAAACCCCAAACTTAAACCAAACCTAAACTCAAAACCAAAAACCTTAAACCCTAAAAAGCTAAAAACCTAAACCTAAACTAAATATAACCCAAAAATAAAATAAATAAATAAACTTAAACTAAATTAAAATGATAAAATAAAAAAATAAAAACATAAACTAAAATCTAAACCTAAACTTAAACCTAAAATTAAAATAAAATAAACTAAAAGCTAAACTAAAATAAAAACAATAAAAACCTAAACTAAATTAATAAAATAAAATTAAATAAAATAAAAAGTAAATAAAAACCTAAACCTAAAAATAAATAAAAATAAAAAACATAAACCTAAACTAAAAAAGAAACCTAAACCTAAAATAAAAATAAAATAAAGAAATAAAATAAACCCAAATAAAATAAAATAAACTAAACTAAAATAAATAAAACCTAAACCTAAACCTAAATAAACTAAACCTAAACTAAACCTAAGCTAAATAAAATAAAATAAACTAAAATAAACCAAAACCTAATTAAAAAATAAAACCTAAAATAAACCTAAAATAAAACCTAAAACGAAAAAAAATAAAATAAAAACCTAAACTCTAAACCCTAAGAATGGGCAAAACCTTGACGACAGGGACATCACCGTCAAGTAGGCTTAGTCTAGATCTGGTGGTGGAGGTGAAGGTAGAGGCGGCGATTATTATAGTGGAGGTGGGGAATCTAGAGGTGATGGTGGATATGGAGGTGGTGGTTGGAGCAATGGTGGTTATGGAGAGGGGGAGGACAGATGGAGGTTATAATTATTGTGGTGGTGGATGGAGAGATTGGGGATATGATAGCGGTCCGCTACTAAAGATTGTTAATGAGCTAGAAATTGATGAGCGACCAATCTAATCTTTGCTTATGGGCTATTTATAGTAGGCGGTTCTACTTTTCTAGGGTTTTGATTTTCTATGGTGCTCATTTTTATCTATGCCATAAACATGTCTTAGAAAACTTGGGGTGCTACTTGGTTGATGAAATGAAAGAATAAATGTTTAATCTGAATTTATTCTCTATTAAAATTAAACCTAAACCCTAAACCTTAAACCCTAAACCTAAATCCTAAACCTAAACCTTAATCCTAAATCCTAATCTAAACCCTAAATCTTAAATCCTAAACCTAAAACCTAAACCTAAACCCTAAACCTAAAACCATTACCCTAAAAAACATACTAAACCCAACCCCAAAGCCTAAACCTTAAACCCTAAACCTAAAATAACCATAAACTAAACCCAACCTAAACCTTGAATAAAGATGTCATTAGGGTAGATCTAAGAATGACCTAATCTAACATAATTATGGAAGCTAAAGAAAATGTCTTCAAGAGACTTTCCCTTGATTATTAAAGATTTGAATACCCTAAACCCTAACCATAAATCATATTATATTACCATATATTATAGTGTAATGTAGCATCATATATTTTAGCATATAATTGGATGTTATAAGATGTTTTGAAATGTTGTAGTATATTATGGTATTGAGCCCAATATTCTATATTAATATAAATCATAATAATAATGATTTAAAAAATCCAATGGTGAAATTTGTTAAATTTGAAGTGGGAATTAGGTTGTAGTACCATAGGTGTGCTATGTCACTTGTAGTTTAAAAAGTATGATTTTATATTCAAAATAAATATTATATGTTGTAGCATAATATAGCATCATATATCATAATATATTGTTCTACACTTTTTAAATTCTTTTAGTATTTTACAATCATATTTACCTACACTAGCATTATTTATAAAAATGTTGATTTATACTTTAAAATGGTGGAATTTGGCCAAATTCATAATAGGTAGAGCATGGCATCATAATATATGGATTCAATTTAAAATATGTAAGTGATATGACTAAAATATATAGTTTTTTATTATTTAGACTAATTTTATGATTTTTTATCTTAAGCAATCCCTTGTGAAGTGATATATAATATAATATAATATAATATGTTCATGTATTATAATATGGGATACCTTAACATAGTGTAACATCATGCATTATAACATACTATTGTGTATTACTACTTGTTGTTTAGCATACTATAGTTTATTATAGTATGATGTAGTAGAGTTTGTCTTTAATACAATTCATAAAAATACTTATTTATAGGCTAAGATGATGGGATTTGGCCAAATTTAAGGTAAGATTTAGGGAACATCATTGAAGGTGTGCTATGGTGTGTCATTTAATCAAAAGAATTGAATTTTGCATCCAAAATAAATGTTCATTTTTCAACCAACTTTTATAAATTTTTTGCTTAAAGTGATTCATTTTAAGGTGAAATGTAAGATAACAATTTATATGAAAGCATATTAAAATATAATGTACATACCAATATAACTTCACATATATATGAATGTGGTGGTATGTTACTAAATGTTATTGTACATTTTACTTTTATTATAATACATTGGGTTAAAACTCACAAAAATGCTAATTTGAAGGTTGAGATGGAAGAATATGGCCAAATTCATAGCACACACCAAGAAGCAACACCAAAATTATGCTATTTTATACCATTTCTAATAGAAAAATAACAATTTTACATCCAAAATGAGCATTATTCATATTTTGAGAAAATTTTGTTATTCTTTCTTTTTAAGTGATTCTAATGAGGTGTAATGTTAGACAATATATTATATTATAGAAAATTATAATATAACATCATATAATATATTATAATATAGTGTGTTAATTCACACTATAATATGTTTAGCATGATATTGTATAGTTAGTTTGAGCTTGCACCATCACAAATCATAAAATGTTGATTACAATGTTAAGATGATGTAATTTGAAGAAATACATTGTTAGGCTTTTGGTTGAAGTATTAAAAGTGTGCATAAGAAGAAATAAGATTTGATGAGAATTCCATGTCAAGGACATGGAGGAGATCCATTAGGATCTCACATGCAGTAACATGACATGGCATATGTTGAGGGCATAGAAAAGAAAATCTGGGATAAGGTTTTGATTTGATTATATGATTTGTAGAAAAAAGATTTATTGGGAATAAGAATCTATAATCCACCAGGGATTAAGATTGAATCAACTTTAATTTATTTTATTTTAATTGATGTGGAGGCATATCTATTTGAATTGGGCTGTTCGAGGATATATGAACCTTCCAAGGAACCAGTTTAGGCTATCCTGGGATGGGAGTTTGATTTCATTGATTTGTTTGGGGATGTATCCATTGGGGATAAGGGTTTGGCTGGATTTCTTTGATTTAGACTCAGGGAGTTAATTTAATTTGGTTCCACTAGGAGGTTAGTTTTGAATTTGATTTATTTGCTTGACTTATTTTATATATGATTTGGGGCTCCAGGGAGAAGGGTGTGATTTAACTCCAGGAAAATTAGGTAAAATTTCTTGGTTAATGTATGTACCTTGTGGTGTGTAGACCCTGAGATAGGGCTATATTAGCATTGGCCTAGCTCAGTTTACAAATCAAAGGGATAGTCTACTATGTGGGTAGAGCAACCTAAGGGGTTGCCTTTGTGTGTATGCTAGGAAGAAGGTGTAGCACTTACATCTTCCAAAGTAAGGAACAACCGCTGGGGTGATCTATTGGATGCACAATAAATTGAACCAAACCTTTGGTGACTACTGAGTGAATACCACTAGGGACTTATGTACACTCAAAAGTAGCCAAGATTAATTTTATCTTAATTTAATGTGATTTAATATTTTTTGTTTGGTTTAGTTTGATTTTGAATTAAGGACATATCCATTGGGTATGTGAGCTCAGTCAAATTTGATAGACTTAATCTATGGACCATGTCGATGTGTGATGGACCCACTAAGAAGGGGCTATATTGAACTTGTCCTATTTCATATTTACAAATCCAAAAGGATAGTCTACTAGTTGAGGGGTAAAAATAAGTGGTTTCCTTTTGATGTTTGGTTGTGCTAGGAAGAAGGTGTAGACTTACATCTTCTAAGCGGGGATTGGGATGACTTTAGCACAAATTGAACCATACTTATAGGGGCTAAGTGAATGTCATTGGGGACTTATATCTACTCAAAGTAGTGATTCTATAGAGTTTGTTGTGCCTAAAGATAGGATGATTGCTTGGGAAAAGGTACAGTTAGGGATGTCCTTTTAATCCACAAGTGAATATATATATATTTTTATATATTTGTGGAGTGATGTGCAAGGGACCAGAAAGCTATGTCGCCTTGACCTATCTCAAATTTACTAGACCAGAGAGAATACACATCCGGGATGGATTCTCCAACCCAGTGGTTTTTTTGGAAGGAAGCGTCAATTGATAGTAACCGTAGTGGTGTGTAAATGGGGTTGCAAGGATGTGATCCAAATATGTGCCCAGAGGCTATGGCGTTATCTTGAGCCCCTAGAAAAGAAAGCCTATAGGTGTATAGTGTCCAACTCAAGGAGAAAGCATGGCTTACATCGCCATGAGTGGTGTATCCTAAGATAACCAACCAACCTAAGGTGTATCTATCAGCATAGTGAGAATTGACCAACCTAAGGTGCCGTCAGTGTGCAACGATCAATTTGGAAAGAAAGTGTGTAGGCTTTCAACTTTCCAACCGGAACTGATCATCGAGATAGTCTATCATTGGCAGGAAAGATGATTTCTAACCTAAAGTGACTACTATGCAAGGAGCCTCGAGGAAGAATTGGACCCAAAGTTAAAGCAGTCAAAAGGGAAGGAGCTATTAGAGGACTTATCCTAAACCTCAAATATACTCGACCTAGTCAGTGCACAAAGGCTAATCCAAGAATAAAGCATAGCGGCACATCCTCAAGCCAACATGGGACTTACCACAGTAAAGGCCTACAAAATAATAAAGTGCTCATCGTCGGTGTGTGGCCAAGTAAGGAAGGAAAGTGTAGACTTACATCCTCTAAAGCAAGAAGACCATAGGGTGACACTAGCAGGTAGCATGTAGACCTAGAGTACTGAGGAGTGTATTTGAGTGTTATCTGTTCAGTAACGAGATAAAGATATGTGTTTGTTTTATATGTTTGTATAGTTTATGTTTTGTTGTGTTGATGAAGGATAGGACCGCTCGGTTCTTTTCACTACCCTAAACACATTTGGCGGATTCAAACAAGAATACTTTCAATATGGAAGATATTGAATTTAAAATGGAATTTTCATTATATTTTCAAACATGATATATAATATTTCTTTAAGTAGAGCCTATTGATTGGAAGCATTGGGTGCTCTCCTTTATGATTAATAATTTGATAAGATCCTCCTTGGTAGGCCTTCTCTGTGGTAAAGGGCTTTCCCAAGTTGGTTCAAACTTTCCTCCCATCTTATGATGAACAATAATCTATCTCCTTATAACTAAAATAAGCTCTCTTACTTGAAAAGCTCTAGGATAGACCAACTTATTGTGAGCTTGAGTCATTTTAACTTTGTACAACTCGAGGTTTTGGCATGCCCGCAGGCATCTCTCTTCCAAACCTTTGAGCTCTTATAAACTATTGTGATTTTTACCCACAACTATCCTTAGTGATGGGAGTTGGACTTCTAATGGTAGAGCGACTTGAGACCCATACTAAGGAAAAGAAGGCGAGTTGGAGTTCTATATGTGGTGATGTAGGCCTACAAGGCTTCAACTAACTACTCATGCCACTATCGCTTGTTATTAGAGATTGTCTTCTTTAGTATTTGGATGAGTGTTTTATTGAAAACTTCTACTAAGTTATTTTCGCTCGGGTAGTTGATGGTAGAATATCTCAATCTATGATATATCTCCAGGCAAAGATGTTGATCTCAGTGCTCTTCAATGCAGTACCATTATTAGATATAATTCATCGAGGCACTCCAAACTTATATACAATATGGTTCCTAAAAACTAGAGCACATGCTGAATTGTGACCTCTTTGAGCGAAATCACCTTCACCCATTTGGAAAACTAGTCAGTAGCAGCTAAGATGAACCGATGACCCTTAGAAGATGGTGGATCAATCAAACCCACTATGTCAGTACCCCAACACTTGAATGGCCATGAGGCCATTGTAGGATGTAGAATGTTGGGTGGTTGGTGTAGGACCATAGTGTATTTGACATTGGTATCGCTAGCATATCCATGCAATCTTTGATCATCTACGATATTTCTTGATCTTGCTTTCATCTTCAAATCGAATTGGTTGGCTCCACATAATCCTGAGTATACCTTGGTCACGATCTTATAGGCTTCATTCTTATCTAAATAAAGTAACCATATATGATTGAAAGACCATTAGTATAAGACACCATCCATAAGAGCATAGAAAAGTGCTCTCGACTTCATCTAATGGGCTTGGGACTTTTCTTGAGGTAGTTTTCCTTTATTTTGGTAATCCATGAATGGTTTCCTCCAATCTAACTCCTCA
The DNA here is from genome assembly GCA_021442155.1 of Cymbidium sinense. NCBI lineage: Eukaryota > Viridiplantae > Streptophyta > Magnoliopsida > Asparagales > Orchidaceae > Cymbidium > Cymbidium sinense. The sequence goes on from JAKCPB010000140.1 coordinate 100,143, forward strand.
TCCTTCTTGGCAATGATAACCTCCCCTTCAAGAGAGTACTTTTTGATGAGTTCTATATCAATAAAGGATAAAACTTGTTTATTTTGGACATTTATTGTCAAAAAGTATACACTATGGCAAACTCATTGGCAAGCTTGGCTAAAGCATACACTATGGTGTTCTCTTCTCGAGGAATCTTATAAATGGTAACCTCTAGGATTTGGATCAACAACTCCATGGTGTTCTTATGGCAGTGATGGAGCTTGGGCTTTATAACCTTATAGGACCTTGTGATTTGGTTGATAACTAGAGAATCCCTTAAAATATTGATGTTTTAGATGCTTAGAGTAATGGATAACTTCAGAATGATAATCAGAGCCTCATATTCAGCTTCATTATTGGTGTAAGGATTGGACAAATAATATGAGAATCTCATACATTGTGGTCCAGAGTTAAGAGAATTATTCTTACACCTGCCTTTCTTGGAATAGTAGATTGTGGTTCTTCTCTTCTTTGAGAGGAAGCTACACCATCAAAGTACATCTCCCAACGTTGAATGCTTGTATCCCCTAAGTTCATGATTTATTCATTGGAGAGATCATCACTTGCGGAGAGTCGTAGAAGTGGGTGTCTTCTAAGAAATCTACTAGCTTGTCCTTTCACCATGGAGGTACAAAGGTAATGTCAAATTATGAGAGGATCATGGACCAACCATTTGAATAGTGTTGGTTGTCATGAGATATTACAGTGGATTGATTCTAGAGATTAAATTCATCTTATGAGGAATCATGTAGTGCGGTAATTTTGGGATGCAAATATTAAAGCTAGGCAATGCTTCTCAATAGGTGGATAATTAGCCTCAATAGAGACTAGATGATGGCTGAGGTAGTAGAGTGTGTTTATCTTCCCTTCATGATTAGGGTGGGGCAACAAAGCACCAAGGGAGTTCTGAGTGGCTTTCTGGATAGTGAGAGCTGACATCATGTAATGCTTGAGTCTTGGCATGCTCACACTTATCATCCCACTTAAACTTGGCATCCATTTTGACAAGCACTGAGAATGGCTGACATCTTTCTAATAGGTTGGACATAAAGAATCTTAGATATGCCAACCACCCTTGGAATGATTTGAGTTGAGTTAAACTTTTAGGGGGTGGCATTTCTAATATCACCTTAATCTTCTCTGAATCAATTTTGATTACCTAGTGTTGGACAACAAACCTAAGAAATTATCCTGAAGCTACTCTGAATGCACACTTCACGGGGTTTATTTTGAGGTTAAATTGTCTTAACTATTCAAAAATTACTCTCAAGTCAAAGAGATAGTCTTCCTTTTTGGTACTTTTGACCACAAGATCATTGACATAGCACTCGACTTCATGATGAATGAGTTCATCAAATATTCGAGTCATAGCTCGCTGGTATATAGCATAGGCATTTTTAAGGCTAAAAGGCATGACCTTATATTAATAAATTCATATTGGGTTTCTAAAAGTAGTGTTTCTTTCATCTTCGGGCCATCTTTATTTGGTTATATCTAGATAAGCCATCCATGAAAGAAGACTTCATGAGATGAAAATGTCCACCATCAACTCTAAGATTGGTAGTGGAAATTCATCTTTTGGACATGCCTTATTTAAATCCCTAAAATTGATGCATATGTTAATTTAACTATTCTTTTTCTTAACTTGGATGACGTTGGCTAAACAGGTAGGGTATTTTTCTTCCTGGATGAAGCTAGTATCAATCAATTTCTTGACTTCATAATTGACCTATTATTTTATGTCTAATCACATGCATCTAGGAGCTTATTTGATAGGGTTAGCAATAGGCTCTTTTGCTAGTTTATGGACTACTATGTTAGAGCTAATCAAGCATCTCTTCATAATATACAAGCTCCTTAAACTTCGGTCAATAGCCTAACTAAGTCATTGGTTTTAATTTCATTTAAAAAAGAACTCATGTATGTCAAGCATGGATCTTCTTTAGTTCCTATGTTAATTTCCTTGAGCTCGTCGATGGTTGACTTGATCTATTCTTTGAACTCTAGTAGTGTATCTTTGACTTCATAATCAATTGGATCATCTAATGTTTCTAAGCATAGCTCCCCATATGAGTTAATATGATTTGAAAAGAACCTATCAGATTCCAAATGATTGGTGATGATTAACCATTAATCATCATCATTGATTGGACCCACTATATCGAATCCTAATTTTGATCTTGATTGAGAACTTTTACATTTGTTCTTCCATATTCTTTCGAAGTAATCTGACCTATACTTTGACCAAGTATGTGGGATTAACCCTTTCTTTGCTAAATTATGAACACAAGGCAAGTACCAATCAAAAGGTAATTCTAGTAAATCTTTATATGAATTATCCTAGAAAGATGCTCCTAGAAAGAACCTCTAAGTCTTTACACCTATGGATGACTTAGGGGCTTCCTTAATTACCAAACCCTCAACTTTTTAAGATGAAAGCATGGTTAGAGCTAAGGTTTCCAACTGATGCATAATTGTTTCATATATAGACTTGGATACAATTATTGTTTGCTTTGGAGCTTGATCTTCATTGCTATCTAGCTCAAGTGTCACCTATAAGGGAATCTACTGCTGAGAAGCTGGCTAGTGTGCTAATCATATAAGACTTAGCCTATGAACTAGATTCTAAGTCTATATGGATAGCAGTGTGCTCCTAGTAGCTGGGATAGATTTCTATTAGGTGGCAAATAAATGTTTTCCCTAGATGCCTGAGGCCACTTCCTCACTGTGGAGGTGGTCATCCTACTAATATGTTTGAATGGAGTAAGGAACTGTGGGTGGAATCTAATGTCAGGCTCCATTTCCTCCTCCAAATCTATTTCCACTCCCTTTTATTTTTAATTTTCATTTTGTCTTTTCTTTTCTTTTTCTTTTTCTCTTGCTTTTCTTTTTCCTTTACTTTTGTTTTTATTTTTAAACTTTGGCCAAGTTTGTGAGAATAGACTTATTAATTTTAAGGGAGGTAGTAAGCTACATCCTCATATATGATGACCTCATGAACTGTAAATGGCTTGAGATCTCCTTTGACAAAGTAGGCGATCCCACCTCTCACGAACTTCATACACTGATGTAGACAGGATGGAACTATGTTGTTCTCATGTATCCATGGTCTCCCAAGCAAAGCATTCAAAGATGTATCCTAGTCTATAATGTGAAACTTGGCTTCACTCTTCTAATCATCCATCTCCAAGGGCAGTACTATGGAGCCTAAGGCCTGTTGACCTCACTTTTGGAGTGCAAATTCAATATTCCCATCCTAGACTTATGAGTCTTCTAGACACTAAGACTTCCCTAGTCATAAGACACTTCTAACAATTAGGTAACACTTAACCTAATCACAAGACTTAGAAGGGTTAACCATATTAGGTTATATTATAGGGATTAGGATAATCCACCTACCCTACAACCCAAATCCAATCCATGTTCACCTTCTTAAACTAAACCTCAAGTTTAATTCAAACATCAAATTCAAATCTGAATTCAAACCTAAATTCTAAAACCAAATGATTGAAGCCCATGATCAAATCCAAACTTGAAACCCTTCCTAAGTCATATGACCTATCCCATGGACTTAGCCAAATCTTAATCCAAATCAATCCAAAATCAATTGATTTTCTCATAATCAATTTATATATTCAATCATCTTCTTAAATATAAATGAAATCAACATTCAAATGATCAAAACTAAATCAAACTAAATCAAATTAAATCAAAACCCCTCCTAAGCGATATGACCTACCCATGGACTTAGCTAAATCTTAATCCATCTTCTGAAATTTAAATGAAATATATATTTAAATCATCAAAACTAAATTAAACAAAATTAAAATCCAAACCTAAGCCACATGACTCAACTCCATGGACTTAGCCAAATTCCTTCATTCCAATACCCAAATTCAATTGATTTTCTCATGAATCAATCAAACCTTCAATCATATTGACAAATATAAATGAAATCTACAATCATCAAGTCAAACCAAAATCAACCCAAGTCAAACCCAACTTAGCCCTTTTGACTTTAAATGTTTAAATGAACCAAAACCCATATGAACCCAAGCCAATTGTAATTGATTTTATATGTTAATCGCAAATCCATATATAAACCCAACTAAATCAAACTCAACCCAAAATCAAGCCAACTAAACCAAATTGATCCACTTGACCCAAAGTGGCCAATTTGACCTATTTGAGCTAAGTTTTAATCCTACCCAAATTTGAACTAAGCCCATCAAAACCTCCATCATAATTGTTGATCACCCTAGGTTAATTAATTATCACAAATTGGGTCAAACCAAGTCAACTTGGTCATTTGACCAAGTCAACCCTTAACCCATATGAATCTGAACTAGCCAAATTGCAACCTAAGCCAAATCCCTTGAAACTAATGATTCATACCAAATCAAAATCAATATTTGAATATGACTTGACCTTCAATTGAGTCAAACCAAATCGAATTGGTCCTCTTGACCCAAGTTGACTCAAATTGACATAAAAAACTAAATTGGGTCAAATCAAAATATAAACCAAATTGATTGCAACCAATGGCTCAAGTTCATTCCAAATTGATTGTTGAACTTTACCAAAGCCATGATTGGACCCAATTGAACCCAATTGACCTACTTAGCCCAAATTGACCTAAAGGTTCAAGTTGGCCCAAATCAAAACCAAATCCAAATTAATTGAAACCAAACTAGAATCATCTTCAATTTGGTCAACTAAACTAACACCCAACACAAGCCAATTCGGCCAATTTGGTCAAATTGGTTAACTTAATCCATTTGACCCAAATGAATTCAAATGAGCCAAAATCAAATCTAAGACAAACTAAACCAAACCAATTGAACCAAAACATCCCAAATGATCATATGAACTTAACCCAACTCTTGGTTTGACCTAATTTGACCAATTGGTCAAGTTGACCCAACCCAACCCAATTTGACCTAAATGAGTCAAATTGAGCCAAACCAAACCAAATCAACTCCAATTGACTTGAAATTTGGGCTCCACTTTTAGCTCATTTCAAATTTTCCCAAATCAATCCAATACTAAACAATCATTCTACTCTTGGGTCAAGGGCATCACATGAGACAAATCACCCAAGTAAGTGGTCATTTCCATTTCTTGGGAACTTAGTACTCTCCAAATGGTCCCCTAAGGCACCTAGGACATTGCCCAACTTGTCCCAAGGGGTGGTTGGGTCAGCCATGACCCATGGGAGGAAAATTCACCTCACCCTCCCCATTGGAGCATTTAAAACCCATAGGACACCCATGATTCCTCCTTAGTAGCCATCTTCACACCTTGAACCAACTAAGTTGAGCCAACTCACCTCCTCCCTGCCACCCATGACTCCCTGAGATGGTTGGATGACCATTATAAGCCAAACTTGATCCCAGTCCCGATTAAGATGAGTATACTCCCCTCATTTTCACTCAGACACACACAAAAATCAATCCTCAATGCCTTAGCTACCCAAAAAGAGATGCTAGAGCCATTCTCTAAGCTCCTAAGCTCATTCCTCGATCAAAAAATTCCATTCCCATCTATCCTAAAATAAGACAATCCCATTTTTTACCTAACTTCCCTATTTCTCCATCAAACTTAAATTAATTTTCCACGCACCTTCCCTAGGCCTCGTCGAACAAGAATCAATCATCTCCAAGCTTCCCTAGCACCAGAGGTGGGACTTCAATCAAACTGCAGCTCCAAATCATCGGTTCATGGCCTTCCGAGTGAACGTCGAGGAATTGATCCAATTACTACTCAACATGGCTTTGTCTTTGCTAGATGAAGCTTCTTCAAATGTTTGAGCTACTGGTCTTGAGCTCTAGTGAGGTATGCTTCCAAAACTGATCCTTAGGAAAAAATGGGTTTGAGCATTTTGAAGAGAACTTCCTTCTCACATGATCTTGATCGTTGGATCCCCTCGATCGATGTCATGAAGGTCTGGGATCATTTTGGATTTGATCCGAGCTCAGGTAAGCTCAAATCAAGTGAGCAATGGCAAACAAACTACATTCTCCCTCCGCATGACATTAGATCACATCGTCCATTCTGTGTGATCAGAATGTATGGTCTTGATTAGGTTGTGGGATTAATCATTTCATCTTAGATTGGATGATGATGAGGAGAAAAGTCTCGCCATAGGCACTTGAGTGGGATAAGTTTTAAGTAGCTAATCTGTGCCATGGAAAGCATGCATCGATTACCATATGGCATAAGAATAGGCTTTAATGGGTTTAATTAATCATTTTAATGGCTAAAACTTCTAAAATCATAGAAATAAAAAATGCAAATAAATACTCATTTTAAAGGTATTTTAGAGGATAATTAATTAAAATGATCTTAACTAATTTTGAATAGTAATTAAGGTTTAATAAGTTTAATTACAAAATTAATTAGCTTAATTACTCCATTACTTGAGCAATTAATCCCATTTATGGGATAATTTAATGGGATGACCTCTACCCCCCATGATTTTCTTGGGATATTTTGCTCACTTAATTAGAAAATTGACTAACTAAACCTTAACTACTCTTTTAAGTTAATTAATGATTAATTAATCCCATGAATATAAATAAATTAGTTAATTAAGTTTATTATTAATCAGTTAAGTAAACTAAGGAATAGGGTTGGGACCCTTTCCTAAGTTCATTTCACCCTTTTTTAAAATGAAATTAATTATGATTTAACTAATTAATTAAATCACTTAATAAAATTGAAGTCATAATCACATCAAACCTTAATTAATTAAATCTTAGGGTTGATCTTTAGGTGTTTAATAACCTAAAGAGTTTATTGAAATTATAGTTAGCCCACATGTGTAGGAAAACTATAAGAGTAATTAAATAAGTCTCATAATCTAATTAACTATTAATCATGAGCTAATTGCATTAGGTCCCTATTATTTCCTAAGATCATTGCAAGTTTTTCTCCATGCATATCATGTTGGCTAATAATTATTTAGTTAATTACTTTAAGGTGACATAAGTAAGGGTAATTAATTCATCTAATTAGGGTTCAACTTAAATTACCCATACATTTCCTTAAATTTAATCAAATCACAATGTGGGAATGGGTTTTAAATAGCATAATGATTTCTCTTCTCCTCTTTAAATTAAATCAAATCCAAAACTTAATTAATAAAGAAGCTTTGGTTTCTTTAAATAATCTTATTTGATTTGATTGTCTTAAGAACTAGTTTGGTTGAATGAATCACATGCTTGTATTTGATTGTTCTCTTTCAAATCATGTTAAATTTGGTATGTCATTTGAATTCATGCATCCATCTTTTCAAAATCATGTAAAATAAAATGGATTCCTTTATGTAAGCTTGCATGTGTTGATTTAATTTCATATATGCATGGCTATTATCCTATTAAATCAAATGTATTTTTTTAAAAAAAATGAATAATAATATGTGTTATGATTCTAGTTATAAATACATAAGAAATGCATATGCTTATATCTTAAGTGTATGAATGTTGAGTTCTCTTTCGTCTATTCATGTGTTGATTTATATAAGATTGAATGGTAATGGTAATGGGTATATAGTCCGGACATCCTGGGAACACGAGGCTTTAGCTAGCCTCAAAGAGGTCATTTGATTACCTCACTTCTTTGGTTTAACAATGACATGTACCCATTTGATTTCATTCTTATGTATTTCAACATTAGAATTTGGATAGAGCTTTAATTCATTTATGTGAATGATTCAATAAAAAATATAGATTCTTTTCACGATTTTCTTTCCCGAAAAGCAAGTATATAGTCTGGACATCCCGATAATACAACGCTTTAGTTAGCCCCAAGGAGGTCATTTGATTACCTCACTTCCTTAGTTTAACAATGACATGTACATGGCTATATATTATATGTATATGATTGTGAATGAAAATCCCATTTTACATTAAAATTGCATGCATTCATAATTGACTAAGTGGTTTAATTAATTAGCCATATGATTTGGAGCTTACTTCCTATGTTCATGTATACAAATTTACATATGTTTGAATGCAAATGGGTATATAATATGGACATCCTGAGAATATGAGGCTTTAGCTAGCTCCAAGGAGGTCATTTGATTACCTCACTTCCCTGGTTTAACAATGACACATGCTTATTTAATTCAATCTTATGTCCTTTTTGAATTATAATTTGGATAAAGTTTTAAATTAATAAGTTTAAATAATTCAATCAATAAAAATATAAAATCTAAAGATACACATACATTCATCATTTAAGTGTGCTAAAATATATTGCATGTATAAATACACCTAGGATTAAATCATATGCATGTTACATGTAAAGGAAAGGAATGATTTAATATATGTCATGTGGTAGTAATTCAATGAAATTAACCTTAAGATTCCTTTCATTTTGAATAGGATTATTTAAAGTGAACCTAAACTTAGGATTAATTAAATTGTTTAATAAGCCATTCACTAAAGAGAACTAAATCAAATTAATATACTTTAGAAAGTGACTTAAGGTAGGGATGAAAGAGGGCAATCTTCTTTTCCTCTCTTTACAACACTTAGTTGCTACGTATAATCAAATGAAACAAAAGACAACACAAATTAAAATTTTCAAATCTATTAAACTACTTGAGTGAAATAAAACTTTCATGTTAAATTGAATCCTTCAACACTTAGAAAATACGACACTAATACCACATAAGACTTAATAAACATAATAGAATTAAGTCACCACTTCTAGCTCTAAGTTAGGATAGTGTTTGATGTGATATATGCTTTATTTTATGATGTCTTATTTTAGATTGGATGTTAGGTGTATGCTTCGTAGACTGGATGATAGGCCAATATTAGCCTAATCATGTTTTCTATAGAGGATTATGCTTAAGGGATGCTTAAAAATAAATGTGAATGCTCTTTTTAAAGGTTGCTTAAATCCTTAAGAATAATCCAAAGATAGACAGTGCTTAGTTACCCATGTGTAGGGTTATGTCCAAATTATAAATATAACCTTGGGATTATATGTAGCTAACCTTTATTTTGCGGTGTAGTTAGATTTACTTTTCTCACATAAATGTAATTTTTTACAATAATTAGTATTAGTATAGGGGATTAGGATGAGCAATGGCGGAAGGCTTTGTCCTAGGTGCCTTGTGATGCCTTTGATGTAAGCACCATCCAAATCAAAGAAGGAACCAAATCAAAATGGAGATATAAAAAAGAAAACCCCATTAAATACAATTATAATTAATCTTTCATATTCTAAGTTGTATAAGGGTAGAGTTCGGCTACTCATCTTTTCTTTCTTTGGGTTGTATGACGGTACCTGACCGCATCGACATTTTATTCTTTTATGATAGTTTATATAATTATTTGATGTTATGTTTACATTGTGCATTAGGACGACATGATTTTCATAGTTTCTTAGATGATCGATGCTTTAATGTGTGGCTTGGATACGATTAGGCTCTTAGGATAAAAATAACTTTTCTACCCAACTAATCACTCATAAATAAATTTTAAACAACTCATAACGTCATCATAAAGACTAAGACATAAATAAGATAATTAAAATATTTAAAAAAACCCTTAGTTGTATGGTTGTATGTTTCACCTTATGCATGCATATTCTTTCTCTCTTGAATATGAAGGATCTCCATCCTTGCACAATAAAGAATGCTTGGCATGTGAAGGCATCCCATATGGTGAAGAACACCTTCTTCTAGATGATTTGACTCATAACCTATTTCATCATGAATTTAGCATAAGAAGTCATAAAGCGTCTGTCAAAATGATCTGCCTAAAATAAAATAAAATTTGAAAATATTTTGCATCTATAAATTAAGTCATATGCTCATCATGCTCTTGTCTCTTAGGGAATGTGTTTAGGACTTTAGTCTCTTTCTAATTAAATAACTATCTTATCAATTCATATGGCCAGGACTACATGGTTTTAAAATTGTTGTTAGTTGGGGCCACTTCTGGTTATAAGTCTAGAAGTCGGATAATTTATTATCTCTTATGGAGGTAAACCCTTATGTCCATTTGTGGCTTAGATTTAGGTCATGGGTTGTACTAAAGATCTCTAGAATTAAGATCCGAGGTAGTTATTTCATTCAGTCTATGAGCATAAATCCTTACCTCTTGGGCATTCCCACAACCTTGTATTGGTCATTTATAAGCCCCAGTAATCTAATTAAATTTCAACTCAAAACATATAAATCTCCTCAACTTCAAAATTATAAAGCCCAAGCCCAACCATAGGATAGATTGGAATGCTCACTAGGCTTCCTAGTATCATGAGCATTTCCTACTTATTTCATTTTGATTCCAAAATAAGTCTTCTCCTTGAACTTTCCCAAATGATTTTCCAAATACAACCTATCTTTTGATAGTCTGACCTTAAAATCTTTAGAGATGATAATTGTCTACTTTAATCGAGTGTATTCTTAAGAAATTTCATTTCCTAAGGTGTTGCCTCCATAGCAAACTTAAGAACTTGGTTTAATATAAACACTACTTAATTCATCCATTTAAAGTAGGGGAAAAATCTCTAGTACATTCAAAGACCCATCATGCCTTAGAAGTCCTTAGGATGCCTTGTGATGCCCTTAAAGCAAGCACCATCCAAATCAAAGAAAGAACCAAATAGAGATATGAAGAAAGAAGTTAATACAATTATAATTATTCTTTCATATTTTCTATGTTGTATAATGGTAGAGCTTATACCCATATTTTCTCTCTTGGGTTGCGCCCGAGCACATGCCTTTTATTCTTATGATAGTTTATATAATTGTTTGATGTTATGTTTACATTGTACATTAGATGGCATGCTTTTCATAGTTTCTTAAATGATTGATGCTTTAATGTGTGGCTTGGATGTTAGACTTCTTAGGATAAAAATAACTTTTCTACCCAACTATATTTTACTATATAACCAATTCATAAACCTAAACCATAAATAAGATAATTAAAAGATTTAACATCATGCATGCATATTCTTTCTCTTTGAACATGAAGGATCTCCATCCTTGCACAAAAAAGAATACTTGACCAGAGCCTCCCATGGTGGAGAACATCATTTTGACATAACTTTGACATGCATTTAGGCATAAAATCTTAAAGCCTCTAAAATAATGTAATGTCTAAAATGAAATAAAATTTGAAAAGATTTTTATCTATAGATTAAGTCATATGCTTATACCACTCATGCTCTAATCTCTTAGGGAGTGTATTTGGGCTTTAGTCTCTTTCTAATTAAATAACTACCCTAGCTATCTTGTAATTCATAAGGCGGACTACATGGTTATATAATCATAGGAGGAGTTAGTCGGCCACTCAGTGGTTATAAGTCCAGTGGATGATAATTTGTTCTCTCTTGGAGATAAACCCTTATGTCCACACGCTTAGATTTAAGTCATCCTTTAGCTCATACTAAAGCTCCCTAGATTTAGGATCAGGTAGCTATTTCCTTCCAGCATAATATCCTCACCTCTTAGGCATTCCCACAACCTTGTGTTAGTGGATTATAAGCCCTAGTAATTTAATTAAATTTTAACTCAAAACATATAAATCTCCTCAACTTCAAAATTATAAAGCCCAACCCTAGGATAAATTGGAATGATCACTAGGCTTCCTAGTATCATGAGCATTTCCTACTTATTTCATTTGGATTCCAAAAATAAGTCTTCTCCTTGAACTTTCCCAATTGATTTTCCAAATACAACAAATCCTTAGATAGTCTAACCTTAAAATCTTTGAAGATGATAATTGTCTACTTTAATCAAGAGTATTCTTAAGAAATTTCATTTTCTAAGATGTAATTAACTATGGAGGCTTACCTCCATAGGGAACTTAAGAACCTTGTTTAATATAAACCTTACTTTATTTATCCATGTAAAGTAGGGGAAAAATTTTAGGTACATTCGAAGACCCATCATGCTTTAGGAGTCCTTATTATGTGATTAGGTCCATTGTAGGGTGATGCCTCTATCTTTCGAGATAGTACATTATACCTCAATGTTGTACCCGATCACCTCAAAAAGTACCCCCTTACCCATACATCCAAAAATAAATAACATAAGGCCCTCTTGCCTTGTTCAATGAATCCTCTCAACATCATCCTTTCTTTTTGGAGTTTGGAAATTTCTATCCTCAAGTTGGCAAGGGTTCTTAGACTCATAATGTTGACTAATACACCTAGGTCAACCAAAAATCTGGATAGCCTGTATCTGCCAACATTCATTGTAATATAAAAATTTTCATTGTGCATCGTCCCTAGGAGTATGTCTTCATCGCTGAATATAAATAAACAAAACATAAACCTACAAAATAAACCTAAAAATAATACTTAAAATTAATAAAAATAAAACCTACACCTAAACTAAAAAAAACTAAACCTAAGAAAAATAATAAACAAAATAAAATAAACCTCAACCTAAACTAAAATAAACTAAAATAAAATAAATAAAACCTAAACCTAAACCTAAACTAAACCTAAACCCTAACTAAAATAAATAAATAAACTAAAATTAACATAAACCTAAACAAAAAATAAAACCTAAAAATAAACTTAAAATAAAACCTAAAACATAAACCTAAAAATAAAATAAAAACAAACCTAAACCTAAAAATAAAAAAAATAAACCTAAACCTAAAAATAAAATAAAATAAAACTAAACTAAAAAATAAACCTAAACCTAAACTTTTCCTTAAAAAAATAAACTAAAATAAAACCTAAACTAAAATAAATAAACTTAAAACAAATAAATAAAATTAACTAAAAATAAAAATAAACTTAAATAAAAATAAAAAAATAAGTTAAATTAAATAAAAACTAAAGTAAATAACTAAATAAACCTAAACCTACAAGTTTACTTAATTTAAAAAATAATAAATAAACTAAAAAAAAAATGAAACCCTAACCTTAAATCTTAAAACTAACCCTAAACCTACAATCCTAAACCCTACACCCTAAACCTAAAACAAACCCTAAACCTACTAAACCCTAAACCCTAAACCCTAAACCCTAACCCTAAACCCTAAATCCAAAACCCTAAACCGAAACCTAAAGTAACTAAATATATTAAAATATAAACTTAAACCTTAAACACTAATAAATCTATACCTAAACGCTAAGAATGGGCGGGAACCTGACCGCAGAACATGAACGCCAATTAGCAGCCCCTAGATCCTGGCGATGGAGGCTAAGGTGGAGGCACTTACTCCATCGCAAGGGTGGTGGGGATTTGGAGGTGCGTGGATATGCGGTGGTGGTCGAGTAGTGGTGATTATAGATCTGAGGAGTTCTGACCACAGTGGTGGTAGAGGAGAGATCAGGATACGATGGTGGATCCCACAACTCGAGAGGCGAGGTGGTTCGATGTGCTTGGGCGAAGAACGCCAATCAGATCTACTACTTGTGGAACTATGTATTTATAGTAGAGACGGTTCTAATTATCTATGATTTTTGATTTGCTCTATGTGTGCTCATTTTTTATTTATGTCATCACTTGTGTCTTAGAAAACTTGATGTGTTACTTGGTTGATGAAATTGAAAAGAAGAAATATTGAATCTGAATTTGTTCTTTGTTAAAAAATAAATAAATAAATAATCGAGAACCATAAACTATAAACTAAAACCTAAACCCTAAACTTATAACCTAAAACCTAAACCCTAAACCCTAAACTAAAAAAAACCTAAACTTACTGATTTTCTTAATTTTTTTTAAAAAACCCTAAACCCTAAACCTACTCAATCTTAAACCTAAACTCTAAACACTAAAACTAACCTCACTTCAACCACCTCCAAACCACAACCTAAAGAACCTAAACCCTAAACTAAACCCACAACCCCATCCCTAAACCTCAGTAACCCTAAACCCCAAACAGAAACTAAAACCATAAACTCTAAACTAACCCTAAACCTAAAAACCCTAAAACCATAAACACACCCTAAACCCTAAATAAATCTTCCTTAAAACCCTAAATTCCCACTAAACCTTAAACCCTAAATCATAAACCCTAACCCTAAATGCTAAACACTAAAACCCTAAACCCTAAAACCCTAAACCCTAAACCCTAAACCCTAAAAACCATAAAACCTTAACCTAAACTAAATAAAACATAAAAATAATATAAAAAAACCTAAACCTAAACCTAAAAATAAAATAAAATAAAAAAGTAAAAATAAACTAAAATAAAATAATTAAAAACTTAAACTAAACTAAAAATAAAAATACTTAAGGTAAAACCTAAATAAAATAAAACTAAACATAAATAAAAAAATAATAAACTTAAAATAAAATAAAATAAAACTAAATAAAACCTAAACAAAAAAATAAACTTAAAATAAATAATAAAAAACCTAAACCCTAAAATAAAAAAAATCTAAACCTAAAATAAAAATAAAATAAACTTAAACATATTATAATGTAAACAAAACTAAACTAAATCAAACCTAAACCTAAACTTAAACTAAATAAAATTAAATAAACTAAAAATAACAACCTAAACCTAAACTAAAAAATTAAACCTAAAAATAAACCTAAAATAAAAACATAAAACCTAAACCCTAAACCCTAAACCCTAAAAAGCTAAAATCATAAACCTAAACTAAATAAAACCTAAAAATAAAAAATGTAAGGAAACCTAAACAAAAATAAAATAAAAAATTAAAATTGAATAAAAACATAAACTAAAATGTAAACCTAAACCTAAACCTAAAAAGAAAATAAAATAAAAAATAAAAACTAAACTAATATAAAATAAATAAAATCCTAAACTAAACTAAAATATAAAAACCTAAATAAAATAAACACCGAACCTAAAATAAAAATAAAATAAAATAAAAACTAAATAAAAACCTAAACCTAAAAAATAAACCTACAAATATAACATAAACATAAACTAAATTGAAGGAAAAAATACATCAACCAAAAGAAAGGATGTGAAATTACTCCTAAAAGTGGATTGTAAAGAATATGTATCTTTTTTTATAATCAATAATCTCTAAGTACAATATCATATCCACTATCATTAATAGTTAGACATAAATTCATTGGCATTCTATCCTTAATAGTATTAAGTAATGAAAAGAATATTCAAACTCATAACTATCATTTTTACACTTGATAAATTAGAAAAAATTAAATAAAATACTTTATTCTTGTTTTATTATTGATAAAAGTAATTCTTAAATAGTAGACATAATATAATACTTTATTCTTTATTTTTTAGGTTTAGGTTTTATTTTTTATTTTTAGGTTTAGGTTTAGGATTTTATTTTTTTTTTAGGTTTAGGTTTTAGGTTTTTATTTTAGGTTAATTTTTAGGTATTATTTTCTAGTTTCCTAAACCCTAAACCCTAACCCTAAACACTTAACCCTAAACCCTAAACCCTAAAATAAATAAACTAAACTAAATAAAAAAATCAACTAAGTAAACTAAATAAACCTAAACCTATTGGTTTACTTAATTTTAAAAAAAAACCACAGACTAAACTGAAATCCTAACCTAAACCCTAAACTGCAACCCCAAACTAAACCCTAAAATACAAACCCTAAACCCTAAATAAAAATATAATAAAATTTAAAAAAAAACCATGTGTAACTAAAAACCTAACCCTGACCCTAGCCCTAAACTAGGCCACAAACCTAAAGCCACAAACCCTAAGCCCTAAAAGCTTGACCAAACACTAAATCAAACCCCCAAACCCTAAACCCTAACCCTGAGCCCTAAACCACAACCACTAAACCCTCAAAACTCCTAAAGCTGAGCCATCCTCCCTAAACCTCAGATCCTAACCCACATGCTCTAAACCTTATGCCCCTGGCCCCAAACCCTAAACCCTAAACCTTAAACCCTAAACCCTAAACCTTAAAACTTAAAAAAAGACTAAATAAAACTTAAAAATAAAATTTAAAATAAAACCTAAAAATAAAATAACAAATAAAAACTAAATTAAAATAAAATAAACAAAAACCTAAACTAAACTAAAAAAAACAAACCTAAAAATAAAAACCTAAACAAAATTAAACCCAAATATAAAAAAAAACCTAAAATAAAATAAATTAAAAACCTAAACCTAAAAAATAAATCTAAAAAACCTAAAAATAAATTAAAAAAACCTAAACCCAAACCTAAAATAAAATAAAATAAACCTAAACCTAAACTAAAATAAACTAAATTAAAATAAATAAAACCTAAACCTAAACTAATTAAAAAATTCTTAGAATAAACCTAAACCCAAACTAAAAAATAAAACCTAAAATAAACCTAAAATAAAAAAATTTAAAACCTAAACCTAAAAAAATAAGATAAAAACCTAAACCTAAACCTAAAAATAAAAAATAAAACCAAAACCTAAGAAATAAAATAAATATAATACTAAACTAAAAAAATAAGCATAAACCTACACATAAACCTAAAAAATAAACTAAAATGAAATACTTAAATAAAATTAAATAATCCTAAAAAAAATAAACTGAACAAATATAAATAAGGAATAAACCTAAATAAAAATAAAAAATCAAATGAACTAAAATAAATAAAAAATAAATTTAATAAACTAAATAAACCTAAACCTATCGGTTTACTTAACAAAAAAATAAATAAACAGTAAACACAAAACTCCAAGTCCTAAACCCTGTACCCTAAATCATAAACCTAAAACCCTAAACCTACAACACTAAATCCTAAACCACAACCTTAAAATCCTAAAATAAACCCTAAACCTAAACTAAACCAAACCCCACCCACACACTAAACTATCCTAACCACAAACCATCCCCAAACTCTACTAACCCTAAACCCACCAACCTAAACTCCATCCTAACCCTAAACCAAACCTACTAACCCTAACCATATCACTAAATAAACCTCTAAACCTACTAACCCTAAACCCTAAATAATAAAATCTTACCCACCTAAAACCTAAACCTAAACTAAATAAAATCTAAAACTTAACCTAAATAAAATCATTACATAAAATAAAATAAAACCTAAATGATAAAATAAAATAAACTTAAATAAAAATAAACAAAACTAAATGTAAAAATATAAATAACACTAAAATAAAATAAAATAAAACCAAACCTAAAAAAACCTAAAATAAATTAAAAAAATAACCTCAAAACTAAAAAAACTAAACCAAATGAAAATAAAATAAACAAAATAAAATAAACCTAAATAAACTAAAAATAAACAAAACTAAAATAAATAAAACCTCTACCTAAATAAAATAAACTAAACCTAAAACCTAAACTAAAATAAAATAAAATAAACTAAAAATAAACCTAAACCAAAAAATAAAATATAAAAATAAATAAATAAAATCTAAACCTAAACTTAAAAAATAAAATAAAAACCTAAACCTAAACCTCAAAAATAAAAATATAACCTAAACATAAAAAAATAAAATAAAATTAAAAATCAACTAAAAATTAAACTTAAACCTCAAGATAAACCTAAAAAATAAACTAATATAAAAAACCTAAATTAAAATAAATAAACGTGAAATAAAATAAAATAAAACCTAAACCCTAAACTTGAAAAAAAACCTAAATTAAAAATAAGCAATAAAACCTAAACCTAAACTAAAATAAATAAAACCTAAACCTAAACCCAAAACTAGATAAAATAAAATAAACTAAAAGAAAACCTAAACCTAAACTATAAAATAAAACCTTAAAATAAACTTAAAATAAAAACCTAAAACCTAAACCTAAATAAAATAAAATAAAAAACCTAAACCTAAATTAAAAAATAAAAAAATAAAACCTAAACCTAAAAAATGAAAATGAAAATAAAATTAAATTAAAAATATAAGCATTAACATACAAATAATCCAAAAAAAATAAACTAAAATAAAAAACTTAAACTAAAATAACTAAACCAAAAACAAATAAATTAAACAAAATGAGATAAAATAAACCTAAATAAAATAAAATAATAAAATAAACTAAACCTAAATCTGGTTTACCTAAATTAGAAAATCTAAATCCAAACCCAAACCCTATTCTAATCCTAAACCCTCTACCACACTCCTACCACCATACCTCCTACCTAAACCTATCTTACCCTAATACACGCCTCCACAATCCTCCTAACCTAACCCACCCTGAGCCCTGACCCTAAACCATAGCCCTAAACTAACCCAACCTAAACCACAAACCAAAAATCATAAACCTAAAGCCTAAACTAGCCCAATCCCAACTGGCCCCGCACTAAATAACCCTAAACATTAACTGCCAGAGGCCTACCAAGCCCAAACACTAAAAATTCCAAAACCCTAAACCCTCCCTAAAACCATAAACCCTAAACCCTAATCCTAAACCCTAAACCCAATTGAAAACCTAATCCTAAATTAAATAAAAAAAAATAAATAAATAAACTTAAATAAAATAATATAAATAAATAAAATAAAAACATACTAAAACATAAACCTAAATTTATAAATAAAATAAATAAATAAAAAACTAAACTAAAATAAAATAAAATTAACTTAAGAATAAAAACCTAAATAAAATAATAACTAAACTTAAAATAAGAATAAAATAAACCTAAAATAAAATAAAATCAAAACTAAATAAAAACCTAAACCAAAAATATAAACATAAAAATAATTAAAAAATAAAACATAAACCATAAACTAAAAAAAAGCGTAAACCTAAAATAAAAAAAAATAAACAAAATAAAATAAACCTAAACCAAAACTAAAATAGACTAAACTTAAATAAATAAAAACTAAATGTAAAATAAATTAAACTTAAACTTAAACTAAATAAAGTAAATTAAGATAAAAATAAACCTAAACCTAAACTAAAAAATAAAACCTAAAAATAAACATAAAATAAAATCTTAAAACCCAAACCTAAAAAAATAAAATAAAGACCTAAACCTAAACCAATAAGTGAAAAATAAAACCTAAACCTAAAAAATAATATAAAAATAATATCATCTAAAAAATAAAGTTAAACCTAAATCTAAACCTAAAAAATAAACTTAAATACATAAACATAAACTAAAATAAATAAACCTAAAATAAATAAACTAAACTAAATAAAAATAAAAAATAAACCTAAATAAAAATTAAAAATAAACTCAATATACTAGATAAACTTAAAATAAAAAAAAACTTAAAATAAAATAAATTAAAATAAACCTAAACTTGAACAATAAACATAAAAAACCCTAAAAATAAATAAAAAAATCCTAAACTTTAAACTAAAAAAAATTCCTAAACTTAAAATAAACAAAATAAAACAAACCTTAACCTAAACAAAATAAACTAAACTAAATAAAAAAACCTAAACCTTAACCTAAAAAATACTAACTAAACCCTAAATTAAATAAATAAAATAAACTAAAATAAACCTAAACCTAAATTAAAAAATCAACCTAAAATAAAAAATTTAAATGAAAACAAAAAAATAAAAAAATAATACCTAAACAAAAAATTAAAATAAAAAGAAAACTAAACAAAACAAAAATAAACTAGGAAATAAATAAACTAAACTAAAATAAAAAATCTAAAATAAACCTAAATATTAAATAAATAAAATAAAATAAATAATTAACTAAATAAACTAAAATAAACTAAACTAGTTTTAAATTAAAAAATCCTACAAAAATACAAACACTAAACTAAATGTAAACTAACCTTTAACCCAAAATCCTAAACCAAAACCCTAAACCCCAAAACCCTAAATAAATAAAAATTGTAACCCTAATCTCTAACTACTAACCTAAAACCTAAACCTAAAACATAACCCTAAAAAACCCCATAGAACCCTAAACCCTAAAACCTACAACCCTAAATGCTAAACCCAAAACCCCAAACCCAAAACCCTAAATCCAAAACCCAAAACCCAAAACCCAAAACCCTAAACCCTGAAAATCTAAAAACTTAAACCTAAACAAAATAAAACCTAAAATAAAACAAATAAAAAACCTAAACCTCAATAAAATAAAATAAAAATAAATCAAAAAAAATCTAAACTAAAACTTAAACCTAAACCTAAAAATAAAATAAAATAAAAAATAAAAACTAAACTAAAATAAAATAAACCTAAAAATAAAACCTAATTGTAAAATAAAAATAAAATAAAATTAAAGAAAAACTAAATAAAAACCTAAACCTAAGAAATAAACCTTAAATAAAACCTAAAATTAAATAAAAAATAAAACATAAACCATAAACTAAAAAAACTTAAACCTAAAATAAACAAAATAAAATAAACCTAAACCTAAACTAAAATAAACTAAACTAAAATAAATAAAACCTAAACCTAAACATAAAATAAAGTAAACCTAAACCCAAAACAAAATCAATAAAATAGACTAAAAAGAAGCCTAAACCTAAACTAAATAATAAAATCTAGAAATAAACCTAAAATAAAATTTAAAGCCTAAACCTAAAAAAATAAAATAAAACCTAAACCTAAGAAAATAAAAAATAAAACCTAAACCTAAAAGATTAAATAGAAATAAAATAAAACTAAAAAATAAACATAAACATAAACCTAAACCTAAAAAATAAATTGAAATAAAAAAAACCTAAACTAAAATAAATAAACCTAAAGTAAATAAACTAAACTAAATAAAAAATAAAATAAACCTAAATAAAAATAAAAATAAAATAAACTAAAATAAATAAATAAATAAAATAAATAAATAAAACAAACTAAATAAACCTAAATCTATCGGTTTACTTAATTTTAAAAGAACCCTAAAACTAAACCCTATAAATCATAAATCCTAAATCATAAAACCCTAACCCTAAACTATAAACCTAAACTACAATCCTGTTTAAACCTAAACCCTAAACACTAAACCCTAACTAAGATCTAAATGTAACCTAAACCTAACTCAGCTCCCCTACTCCTAAAAACCTAAACTAAACCCTAAACTAAACACTTAACAACCCTAAACCCTAAACCTCATTAAACCCTAAACTCTAAACTTGCTCCCAAACTACCCCAACCCTATACCCCTAAACCCTAAACTTTAAACCCTAAACCCAAACCTCCCTAACCCTAACCCTAAACTACCTAAAACCTTAAAACCCATACTAATCAAACTAAAATTAAATAAACCTCAAATAAATAAACTAAACTAAATAAAATAAAAATAAACCTGATAAAAATAAAATAAAATAAAGAATAAACTAAAATAACCTAATTTGATTAATTTAAGAAAACCAACTTAAATATCTACATAAACATAAACCTAAACCCTAAACCCTACCAACCCTAACTTGACCCAACCCTACCCTTACCACCTAAACCTATACCTAAACTCAAAATCCTAATCCCTAAACTAAACCTAAACCCTAACTAAACTCTAAACCCTAAACCATAAACCCTAAACCCTAAACCCTAAACCCTAAACCTTAAACCTTAAAACCTAAAAATCCTAAACCATAAAGTCTAAACACTAAAACATAAACCCTAAACCCTAAACCCTAATCCCTAACCCTAAACCATAAACCCTAAAAGCATAAACCCTAAAACCCTAAAATTTTATCCCTAACCCTAAACCTTAAATTCCAAACCCTAAACCTAAACCTAAAGTTACTAAATAAATTAAAAAATAAACCTAAACCCTAAAACCTAATGAACCTAAACATAAACCTAAACCTTAAGAATGGGCCTTGATGGTAGGAACATCACCAACCAGCTCACTCTAGATCTAGTGGTGGGGTGGAGGTGAAGACTACTATGGTGGTGGGGATATGGAGGTGTTGGTGGATATAGGTGGTTGAGGAGAAATTAAGGATAAAAGTGGAGGTTAAAACCATGGTGGTAAGAAGAGATGAGGATATGATTGGATCAAACCAAAACTAAGAACGAAGCCAATTGATCCAATCTGTTATGGAATTGTGTCTTTATAGTAGAGACGGTTCTAATCCTATGCTTGCTCATTTTTTATCTATGTTGTCCCTTGTGTCTTTGAAAACTTGGTGTGTTACTTCATTGATGAAAATGAAAACAAGAAATGTTAAATTTGAATTTGTTTTGTGTTAAAAATAAAACCAAAAAGCCTAAACCCTAAACTAAAACTGAAACCCTAAACCTAAAACCTAAACCCTAAACCCAAAAATACTAAACCCTAATCCCTAAAACACTAAATCCTAAACCTTAAATCCTAAAACATAAACCCTAAACACTAAACTAAAACCTAAACCCTAAAACCTAAACCCTAAAAAACCCTAAACCCTAAAATCCTAAACCCTAAACCCTAAATCCTAAAACCTAAACCCTAAATCATAAACCCTAAATCTTAAACCCCAAAACCACTACCATAAACTCTAAAACCCTAAACCCTAAAAACCTAAACCTAAACTAAATGAACCTCAAAATAAAATAAAATCCTAAACTAAAATAAAATAAAACATAAACTAAAACCTAAACCTAAACTAAAGAAGAAAATAAAATAAAAAATAAAACCCAAACTAAAAAAATAAACTAAACCTAAACCTAAACTAAATAAAATAAAATAAAAATAAACCTAAACCTAAATTAAAAAAAAACTTAAAAATTAACCCAAAATATAAACCTAAAGCCTAAACCTAAAAAAATAAAATAAAAATCTAAACGTAAACCTAAAAATAAAAAAATAATACCTTAACCTAAAAAATAAAATAAAAATAAAAATAAAATAAAAAATAAACCTAAAACTAAACTGAAACTTGAAAAATAAACTCAAATTAAAAACCTAAACTAAAATAAATAAACTATATTAAATAAAAATAAAAATAAACCTAAACAAAAAAAATAAAATAAACTAAACAAGCTAATAAATAAACTTAAACATACTAATTTACTTAATAAAGATAATAAAGAAAATAAAATAAACTTAATAAACCTTAATAAACCCTACTAACTCTAAATTACCCACCATGAACCAAATTAAACCCTACCAATCCCTAAACCCCAAATCCTAAACCCTAAACCTAAACCCTGAACACTAAACCCTAAACCCTAAATCCTAAACCCTAAACCCTAAACAATAAACCCTAAACCCTAAACCCTAAACCCTAAACCCTAAGCCTGAAACCTTAAACACAAAACCCTAAACCCTAAACCCTAAAAACCTAAACATAAACTAAATAAAACCTAAAAATAAAATAAATAAATAAACATAAACCTAAATTTAAAAAATTAATAAAAATAAATAAAAACCTAAACCTAAACCTAAACCTAAAAATAAAGAAAAATAAATATATGTCATGTGGTAGTAACTGAATTAAATTAATCTTAAGATGCCTTTCATTTTGAATAGGATTATTTAATGTGAACTTAAACACATAATTAATTAAATAATTTAATAAGTCATTCACTAAAGAGAACTAAATCAAATTAATATACTTTAAAAAGTGAGTTAAGGTAGCGATGAAAAAGGGCAATCCACTTTTCCTCTCTTTATAACACTTAGTTGCTAAGTGTAATCAAATGAAACAAATGAAAACAAAAATTAAAATTCTTAAATCAATTAAACTACTTCAAGTGAAATTAACATTTCATGTTAAATTGAGTCCTTCTGCACTTAGAAAATACAACACTAATGCCTAACAAGACTTACCATAGAAGCCTTAATACACACATTAAAATTAATTCACCACTTTAAGTTAGGATGGTGTATGATGTGATATATGATTTTTTATCATGTATTATTTTAGATTGGATGTTAGGTGTATGCTTAGACTAGATGATAGGCCAATATTTTCCTAATCATGTTTTCTATAGGGGATTATGCTTAAGGGATGCTTAAAAATAAATGTGAATGGTCTTTTTGCAAATTGCTTAAATCTTTAAGCATAATCCAAGTTAGGACAGGTGGGCTTAGTTACCCATGTGTAGGGTGCTAAGTTCAAATTATAAATGCAATTGCTTAGGATTATATGTATATTTAGCTAACATCTATTTTGCAGGTATAGTTAGATTTACTTTTCCCATAGAAATGTAATATTTTCAATAGGAACTAGGATTAGTGCTATTGGGGATTAGGATGAGCAGTGGCTAGAAGGCTTTATCTTGGAGTGCCCTGTGATGCCTTTGAAGAAATCACCATCCAAATCAAAGAAATAACCAAATCATAAATGGAGATATGAAGAAAGAAGACCCCCATAGTATTTAATATAATTATAATTATTCTTTCATATTCCAGGTTGTATAAGGGTAGAGCTCGACTACCCATCTTTTCCATCTTCGGGTTGTACGGAGGTACCCGACCGCACCGATCTTTTATTCTTTTATGATAGTTTATATAATTGTTTGATGTTATGTTTACATTGTGCATTAGGAAGGCATGTTTTTCATAGTTTCTTAAATGATTGATGCTTTAATGTGTGGCTTGGATATGATTAGGCTCTTAGGATAAAAATTGCTTTTCTACCCAACTAATCACTCATAACTAAATTTTAAACAACTCATAACCTCATCATAAATCCTAAGACATAAATAAGATAATTAAAAGATTTAGCAACCCCTTAGTTGTATGGTTGTATGTTTCACATCATGCATGCATATTCTTTCTCTCCAGAACATGAAGGAACTCCATCCTTGCATGATAAAGGAATGCTTGACCTGTGAAGGCATCCCTTGTGGTGGAGAATGCCTTCTTCTAGCTGATTTGACCTATAACTTATTTCATCATCCATTTAGGCATAAGAAATCCTAAAGCCTCTGTAAAAATGATGTGTCTAAAATGAAATTAAATTTGAAAATATTTTGCATCTATAGATTAAGTCATATGCACATACCACTCATGCTCTAGTCTCTTTCTAATCAAATAACTACCCTAGCTATCTTGCAATTTATAATGTCAAACTACATGGTTTTAAAATCATAGAAGTTAGTAGGTAGCCACTCTAGGCACTTATAAGTCCAAAAGTTAGATAATTTATTCTCTCTTGTGGAGGTAAACCCTTATGTCCACCTTTCACTTAGATTTAGGTCATGTATTAGCTCGTATTGAAGCTCCTAGATTTAGGATCATAGGTAGCTATTTCCTTTAGCTACGAGCATAAATCCTCACCTCTTAGGCATTCCAACAACCTAATTTTGGTAGATTATAAGCCTTAGTAATCTAATTAAATTTCAACTCAAAATATATAAATCTTCTCAACTTCAAAATTATAAAGTCCAATCATAGGATAGATTGGAATGCTCATTAAGCTTCCTAATATCATGAGCATTTCCTACTTATTTCATTTGAATTCCAAAAATAAGTCTTCTCCTTGAACATTCCCAATTTATTTTCCAAATACAACCAATCTTTTGATAGTCTAACCTTGAAATCTTTGGAGATGATAATTGTCTACATTAATCAAGAGTATTCTTAAGAAATTTTATTTCCTAAGATGTAATTAACTATAGAAGCTTGCCTCCATAAGAAACTTCAAAACTTGGTTTAATATAAACCTACTTTATTCATCCATGTAAAGTAGGGGACAATTTTCTCCTACATTCGAAGACCCATCATGCCTAAGGAGTCCTTATTACATGATTAGGTCCATTGTGTGATGTCTATCTTTGAGATAGTACATAATACCTCAATCTTGTACGATCACCTCAAAAGTATCCCCTACAATTTGTGTGGTCCCCTCTATACATCCAAAATAAACACCAGAACCTCTCTCCTTGTTCATTGAATCCTCTCAACATCATCCTTTCCTTTTAGAGTTTGGAGATGTCAATCCTTAAGTAGGCAAGGGTTCTTAGACTCATAATGTTGATTGATACACCTGGGTCAAATAGAACTTCGGATAGCTTGTATCAGCCAACATCCACTGTAATATAAAGAGGTGGTTGTGTTCGGTCATTCTCTAGGGTAAGTCTTCACCATTGAATGTAACTCCTAAGCTGAGCTAAGCATATTTCTAGATCAAATAAAACCTTAATTAGAGATTCCCTCGTCTCTTTGGATAAGACAAAGGTGTAGTATATGCTTAACTTAGCTGGAAACTTGGTAAGGTGAGCTAGGACATTGTAATCAACTCTGGATTGGTCTTCCCTAAGTGTATCCATAGGTGGAGCATCCTATGGAGGGGCTATCTACTCACTCAAACCAATGAATTACTTACCCTTATCACGAGGTGCTACCACAGGAGGTAGAACTTTTTATGGGTTGACTAGTGACTTCTTGGAATGATGACATTATGGAAAATTCCACCTTCTCATCAGGCATACCTACAGCTTCTCCTATCAAATTCTTAGAGTCAGTTAACTGCAAGTCAATCTCAAGAGGTGAACCTGATTGATTTAAGGAAGGATAGTCCTACTCTGAACCAGAGAAGAAAGGATCAGAACTACTAGAGCTATTATTTTTATTTAAACTTAGAGAGATTTCAATAGGAATATAATCAAGAGCATCAGAAGTAGATAATATATAAGTAGAATCAGCTTTCTTCATTAATTTCTTTTTGGGTGGAGGTACATGATAGAAATCAACTAAAGTAAGCGGATTAAGGGATTTAGTGCTCTTATCCATAGATACAATGCTTTTGCTGGAAGAAGAGGAGCTAGCAGAAGAGGTGGTAGCTACAATAGTGGATGGAGTGTTGGACTCGGATGGTGGCTGTGCTACTGGACTATCTTAGGCAAGTATGGTGAGCTATTCTTTCGGTGGTATTACCCACCCGAAGTTATCCTTTTGTAAGCAAACCTTCCTTAGTGTTGGAGGTTTGAGCTACTTTAGGCACCTGCAAGGAAAGCTTCTTGATCTTAGAAATGATCTTCTTAGAGGTTCGGGATAGGGAGATATCCTAACCTTCTTTGGTCTTAAGAGGATCACAAGTATCCCCAAGGATTACTCTAACAGAACTGGATGGTTGTTCTAATTAATATTCCTTAGGGATAATTATGGCTCTCAACTTATAGCTGTGCTCAAGCTAGTCCTTAAAAGTGACACAATCCTCTAAGACATGGCCAAACATGCAGTGGTATGGGCAATAGCTAGGATCATCACTCTTGCCCAGTTCCTCCGGCCTCTTAGGCTTTGGTAACAAAAAATCAGGTTTCTTTAATAGATTCTTAAAGATTTTCTTAACTACCTCCTTCCTGAATGAATATGGCTTATTAATCTATCGAAAAGAGTAGGTGGAAAGTAGCTACCTTGCGATGGATATGAATACCACTACTAGGTAGGCTACTGAGGTGGTGGAAATGGTCATTGTGGTCGCTGCGGTGGCCAATATGATGGCCGAGGTGGTGGAAGAGGAGGTGGCAAGGAGAGGCTGAGCTCGTAGTCTCATCTGAACTCTTACTAGCTCCTTCCCTCATCCTTGGCACCATCCCCTAACTTCTTCTCACACCTTCTCTTGGGCCTAAATGATTAGTCGGGAAAGGGCAACTATTTGGCTTCTTCTTGTTGGCTAGCCACCTTGTTGATTAATTTCTTGAATGTTTAGATGGTAAATCCCTTAAGCATGAAGGCGACCGGGCCATGGTTATTCTTGAGAAGAATCTCAATGCCATGTTGCTCGGACAACTGTGGTTCCCATTTCATGCACAGGTTGTGCCACTTGAAAATGTGATCAACAAAGGACTCATTGAGTTTCTGTTTCTCTAAAATGAGATCACCTATAATGACTCTCTGTTGAGCTGACAGCAAACCACTTGATGAAGAGGTGCTCCAACTCAATAAAAGTCTTCATCGAACCATTGAGCTATTCGGTGTACCAATCAAATGCAACACCTGGTAGACTACTAATGAAAAGGCGGAAGAGGAGTGCGTTGCTACCACTGGTGTGTTGCAACAACTGGCTCTAATAATGTGTTATCATGGTTCCCCCATCAAAGATCTTGAAGGATGGCGACAAACCTAAATAAAATAAAAACTAAATAAAACCTAAACCTAAAAAATAAACATAAAATAAATAAAAAATAAAACCTAAACCCTAAACTAAAAAAAAAACTAAACCTAAAATAAACAAAATAAAAAAAACATAAATCAAAATTAAAATAAACTAAACTAAAATAAATAAAACCTAAACCTAAACCTAAATATAAACTAAACCTAAACTAAATAAAATAAAATAAACTAAAATAAACCTAAGCCTAAACTATAAAAAACCTAAAAATAAACCTAAAACCTAAACCTAAAAAAATAAAAGAGAAACCTAAACATAAACATAAAAATAAAAAATAAAACCTAAACCTAAATAATAAAATAAAAATAAACTAAACTAAAATAAATAAATAAAAACCTAAAACTAAGCCTGAAAAATAAACTAAAATAAAATAACCTAAACTAAAATAAATAAAACTAAAATAAAAAATGTAACTAAATAAATAAAGCTAAAGTAAATAAACTAAATTAAATAAAAATAATAACTCAACCTAAATAAAATAAAAATAAAATAAACTAAAATAAATAAAAAATAAACTAAATAAACCTAAAATAAAATTAAAATTAAAATGAACTAAAATAAATAATAAATAATTTAAATAAACAAAATAAATCTAAACCTATTGGTTTACTTAATTTTTTAAAAAATAAACCCTAAACCCAAAACCATAAGTCCTAAAACCCTAAACCACTAAACCATAACTACTTCATAAACCCAAACAACATATACCAAACCCTAAACCCAATCCTTTAACCACTAAAGCCTAAACCCTGACCCACACCCCTAACCCAAACCCTGAGCCTCACCCCCGATCCACCCTGACCACTGATGCTAAACACACTAAACCTACCACACCCCACTTGACCATAGGCCACTGGGTTAACCTGACCCCCCACTGGGCCCACTAAACTAGTGACCACTGAGCCACTTGACCACTGAGCCCATGACATTAAAACCTAAACTGAACCACCCTAAACTGAATCTTAAACACAAAATAAACCCTGACTAAATAAACATATAAAATAAATAAATATAAAGATAAAATAAAATAAACCTACACACTAAAACATAAACCTAAACATAAAAAATAAAATAAAATTTAAAATTAAAATAAATTAAAATAAAATAAATAAAAACTAATCAAAAATAATAAACTAAGAATAATAAGGCTAAATAAAATTAAAACTAAATGTAAAATAAAAATAAAATAAAATAAAAATAAAAAGACTAAACCTAAAAAAATTAAACCTAAAAATAATACCTAAAAAATAAATAAATAATAAAACCCAAACTAAAAAAAATAAAACTATACCTAAAATGAAAATAAAATAAACGAAATAAAATAAACCTAAATCTAAATTAAAATAAACTAAATTAAAATAAATAAAACCTAAACATAAACCTAAAATATACTAAACCTAAACAAAATTAAATAAAATAAACTAAAAATAAACCTAAACAAAAATTAAAAAATTGAAGATAAAAATTAAAATAAAATAAAAACCTAAAACATAAACCTAAAATATTAAAATAAAAACCTAAACGTAAACCTAAAAATTAAAAATAATATAGAAACCTAAAAAATAAAATAAAAATAAAACTAAACTAAAAAATAATCTTAAACCAAAACCTAAACAAAAAAACTAAAATAAAAAACTTAAACTAAAATAAATAAACCTAAAATAAATAAACGAAACTAAATAAAAATTAAAATAATCATAAATCAAGATAAAATAAAATAAACTAAACTGAAAAAATAAACTAAATAAACCTAAACCTGATTTACTTAATTTTAAAACAAATAAATAAGTAAATAAATAAATAAACCACCTATCTGATCACTAATAACCCTACTGAGCTCTACTGAGCCTACACTAAACCTAAACCAACTGAGCTAAACCACAGGCACTGAGCCACACCCTAAACCCTGAGCCTAAACCTAAACTAACCACAGGCCCAAAGGCCAAACTCCCAAACCCTGACCCAAGATGTTACTGCCTAAACACTAAAAAAAACTTATGCTAAACTAAATATAACACAAATAAAATAAAATAAATGACTTAAACCAAATAAAATAAAATAAAATAAAATAAAACCTAAACTAAAACCTAAACTAAAGCTAAATCTAAAAAAATATGATAAAATAAAAATAAAAATAAACTAAAATATAATAAATAAAACCTAAACTAAACCTAAAAAATTAAATAAACTTAAAATAAAAAAACATAAATAAAATATAAACTAAATGTAAAATAAAATTAAAATAAACTTAAAATAAAATAAAATAAAAACAAAATAAAAACCTAAACCTAAAAAATAAACCTGTAAATAAATAAAAAATAGAACTAAATAAAAAAAAGCAAATAAAAAAAATAAAATAAACCTAGAGATAAATTAAAATAAACTAAACAAAATTAAATAAAAGCTAAACCTAAACCTAAACTATAATAAAAACCTAAAACCTAAATAAAAAAAAGACCTAAACCTAAACTTAAAATAAAAATAAAACCTAAATATTAAAAAAAAACTAAATTAAAACATAAACTAAACCTAAACCTAAAATAAACTAAAATAAAAACTAAAATAAATAAACCTAAAATAAATAAACTAAATTAAACAAAATATAAAATAAACTTAAATAAATGATAAACTAAATAAATAAAATAAACAAAATAAACTAAACTCCGGTTACTTAATTAAAACCACAAACACCTAAACCCAAAAAATGATTCTAAAACTAAACCTACTCCACCCTAAACCATAAACCCTAAACTAAGCACTAGTAACCCAAACCCTAAACCCTAAACCCTACCCAAACTCCCCACCCTAAATCCTAAACCCCAAACCCTAACCCTAATCCACCTAAACTAAAAACTAAAAATAAAAAACATAAAACCTAAACCTAAATAAATTAATAAAATAAAATAAAATAAAACCTAAAATAAAACCAAATAAAACATAAAAATAAAATAATAAACTAAACTAAAATAAATGGCTAAACTAAACTAAAAATAAAATAAAATAAGAATAAAATAAAGTAAAATTAAAGGTAAAATAAAACTAAAATGACTAAAATGAACCTAAAATAAAATAAAATAAAACTAAATAAAAACATAAACCTAAAAAAATAAACTTAAAACAAACCTAAAAATAAAAAAAAAATCTTAAACCATAAAACAAAAAAAAAAACTTAACTAAACTAAAATAATATAAATAAACCTAAACCTAAACCTAAACTAAAATAAATTAAATAAACTAAAAAATAAAACATAAACTAAAAAAACCAAAAAAAATAAAATAAACCTAAACCTAAGAAAATAAAATCAAAGCACAACCTAAACCTAAAATAAAAGTAAAACCTAAACAAAAATAATATAAAATAAACTTAACTAAAAATAAAACTAAACTTAAACCTAAAAATAAACTAAAATAAAAAAACCTAAACTAAAATAAATAAACTAAAAAAAAATTAAACATGGACATAAATAAAAAATAAAAATAAAATAAATTAAAATAAATAAACATAAACCTACAATTTACTTAATTTTTAAAAAAAATGAAAAAATAAAAACCTAAACCCTAAGCTAACACTAAAGCTAACACTAAACCCTAAAATAAACTAAAATAATCTAAACTGTCATTACTAAAAATAAAGCTAAACTAAACATCAACCCTAAACCAAAACTACCTAAACCTAAACTCAAAATAAAATAGAAAATAAATTAAAATAAATAAAATAAGACCCTAAACCCTAAACCATGAACAGATCCTAAAACCACACCCTACCCACCCCAACCTACTGACCCTAAACCATAACTAAACCAAAACTAAAACTGGGCTTAAAGATAAAATAAAATAAAACTCTAAAATAAACTAAACCTAAACTAAAATAAATAAACTAAAATAAATAAACCTAAAATAAACAAACTAAACTAAATAAAATAAAACCTAAATAAATAAATAAATAACCCCAGTAAACTAAATAAACCTAAACTTGGGTTTGGTTAAAAGATCCTAAACCAAATCATAAACCCTAAACCACTAAAACCACCCTGACCTGACCACTAATTTTAAACCTCAAACTGTGACACCTGCTACTAAACTAAATGTTAAACTGACTGGGCCTAAACTAACTTGAGCTAAACACTAAACCCACTGAGCCCTAAATTCTGACCAACTCACCTGACCCTGGCCAAGGCCCTGAGCCTGCTAAACCTTCTGACACTAACCCTGGGCTCAGGCCAGACCCAAATCTGAGTCCTGGCCCTGCCCTGGGCTGATCTGCCTACTGATCTGACCTGAGCCACTAAAATAAATAAACTACCTGCCGGGTTTGCAGTTTAAACTAACTTGACTTAAACTAAAAACCAGCCAAACCCTGAGTACACCCCACTTAAAACTCTACCCTGACCACAGGCCTAAACCCTAACTGATCTGACCCAGGCCCTGGCTAAACCAACCAGGCCACTGAGCCACTAGGCCCTAAACCCTGACTCTGACCTGAGCCACAGACTCCCAAAACCATAAACCCTACCACTAAACCCAGGCCCTCAAACCTAAAACCTAAACTAAACTAAATAAAACCTAAGATAAATAAATATAACCTAAATAAAATAAAATAAACTAAAACCAAACCAAACCTAAATCTAAGCCTAATATACTAAAATAGAAAATGAAAATATATAAAATAAAGAAGCCTACTAAACTAAAATAAGATAAAATAAACCTAATAATAAAAAAATAAAATAAAACTAAATGTAAAATAAAAGTAAAAATTAAAATAAAAATAAAACTAACTAAAAAACATAAAAATAAACCTAAAAATAAATAAAAAGTAAACCTAGGCCCTAAACTAAAAAAAAAACCTAAACCTAAAATAAAAAATAAACCTAAACCTAAACCTAAACTAAAGTATATAAAAACTAAACCTAAACCAAAAATAAATTAAACCTAAACCTAAACCTTAACTAAATATAATTAAATGAACTAAAAATAAACCTAAGTCTAAACTAAAAAATATAACCTAAAAATAAACTTAAAACATAAAAGAAATTTCAATAAAAATTTATAGATAAAGCTATAATTAAAAAATAAAATCTAAACCTAAAAAATAAAATAAAAATAAAACTTAACTAAAAAAATAAACATAATCATGAACATAAACCTAAACTTTAAAAATAAACTAAAATAAAAAACTCTAGCCTAAAGTAAATAAACCTAAAATAAATAAACTAAAAAAATAGAATTAAAAAAATAAAATAAACTATAAAAAATGAAAATAAACTAAATAAACTAAACATCTGTTTTATTTTTTTTTAAAAAAAACCTAAAAACCCTAAACCATAAACCCTCACTAAGGCCCTAAAGATCCTAAACCTAACCTAACCCAAAACCCTAATCCACCATACCAACACATTAGCTATCATAAAACTAAACCTAAAGCTAAATGCTACCACAAAAACCCTGGTAAACTCTAAGTGACCTGACCCACCTTTCCCTTAAAACCCTAAACCCTAAATACCACCTGACCTAAATCCTAACCCTAATCCTGACACTAAACTAAATGAACTTGAACTCTTGGTTTGCTTGATTAAAGACCCTAAACCATAACCCCTAAAATAAAACCTGACCCAAAGCTAAAACCCTGATCCTAAACCTAAAACCACTAAATTGCTCCTGACCACAAACCTAAAGCTTCTTACAACCCCAACCTTAAACCAAAACCACCCTAAACTTAAATGAAATAAAGAAATAAAATAAAATAAAACCTAAAAAAAAAATAAAATGAAATAAAATAAATAAAAAATAAAATATAAAAATAAAATAAAACTAAAATAAAATAAACCTAAGAAAACCTTAATAAAATAAAATAAACATAAAATAAAATAAAAGAAACCTAAAATAAAATAAAATAAAAATTAAATAAAACCAAAACCTAAAATAAATCTAATTTAAAACCTAAAGTAAATCAAAATAAAATAAAACCTTAAAATAAACCTAAAATAAAAAAAAAAAACATAAAAAAACCTAAACCTAAATAAATTAAAAAAAATAAAATAATAAAAACCTAAACTAAAACCTAAACCAAAACCTAAAAATAAAATAAAATAAACTAATAATAATAAACTAAAATAAAATAAGTAATAGCTTAAACTAAACTAAAAAAATAAGATAAACCTAAGAATAAAAATATAATTAAATAAAATAAAAACTAAATGTAAAATAAAAAGAAAATAAATCTAAAATGAACCTAAAATAAGATAAAATAAAAACTTAATCAAAATATAAACCTAAAAAATAAACTTAAAAATAAAACCTAAAATTAAAAAAATAAATCTTAAACCATAAACTTAAAAGAAAACCAAAACCTAAACTAAAATATACTAAACCAAATAAATAAAACCTAAAACCTAAACCTAAGAAAATAAAATCATAACCCAAACTAAACGTAAAAATAAAAAGTAAAACCTAAACTGAAAAATAAAAATAAAAATAAACTTAACTAAAAAATAAACCTAAACTTAAACATAAACCTAAAAAATAAATTAAAATAAAAAACCTAAACTAAAATAAATAAATCTAAAATAAATCAACTAAATTAAAAATAAATTAAAAATAAACATAAATAAAAATTAAAAATAAAATAAATTAAAATAAATAAAGAGTAAACAATAAAAATAAATAAACTAAACGTAGGTTTAATTTTAAAAAAAATAAAAAAATAAAAACCTAAACCCTAAGCTAACACTAAACTCCAAACCCTAAACCCTAAAAATAAATTAAAAATAATCTAAACCTATTGGTTTACCTAATTTAAAATAAAACCTCAAACTAAAAACCCTAAACCCTAAACTCTAAAAATAAAAAAAAATAATTAAATAAATTAAAAAAAATAAATAAAAACCCCAAACCCTAAACCTTTAATCCTAAAGCCTAAACCCTAAACTCTAAAACCTAACCCTAAACCCAAAATGCTAAAACCTAAACCCCACCTAAAACCTAAAACACAACTTAAACTAGATAAATAAAATAAATTCACTAAATTAATCTGATCATAAATTGGTTAATTAAATCTTAAACTAAACTAAATCAATAAATAACCCTAGTAAACCCTTGACCTAATCACTGGGCCCTAAAGCTAACCCTAAATTCTACTCCACTGACCTCCCTAAACTCCACAGGCCCTAAATTGTTAAAGCATAAACACCCCAGGCTAAACTCCCACTTAGGCCCAGGCCACTGAGTTCTAAACAGGCCCTAAAGGCTCCTGCAACCCTGGGCCTAAACACTAAACCCTGAGCCTAAAACCCAAAATAAATAAAAGGCCTCTGTCGGGTTTGCTTGATTTTAAATAGCTAAACCAAAACACAGGACCCTGAAAAGACCCTAAACCTACTGACCCCACTTATAATGAGCCAAAACCCAACCCTAAACCACTGACCCCCACTCATGATCTGACCCTACCACCAGGCCCTGGACCACTGAGCCATAAGGCTGAACCTACACCTGACCTAACCAAGACCTAAACCCACAAACCACTGAGCCCTAAACCCTAAACACTGAAATCATAAACCTCATAAACTAAAACTAAAATAATAATAAATAAATACCTAAAACTAAAGATAAAAATAAACCTAAATAAAATAAATAAAATAAAATAAACCTAAACTAAAACCTAAATCTAAGCTAAAATATACTAAAATAAAAATGAAAATAAACAAAAAATAAAATAAAGAACAACCTAAACTAAAAATAAAATAAACCTAATAATAAAACCAATAAAATAAACACTAAATGTAAAATAAAATAAATTAAACCTAAATTAAAATAAAATAAAACTAAATAAAAAAATGTAACCTAAAATAAACCAAAAATAAAAAAAAGTAAAACACAGACCCTAAATTAAAAAAAACCTAAACTAATAAAAAAAATAAAATAAACCTAAACCTAAACTAAAGTATATAAAAAAACCTAAACCTAAACTAAATAAATTAAAAACCTAAACCTGAACTAAATATAATAAAATGAACTAAAAATAAACCTAAATCTAAACTAAAAAATATAACCTAAAAAATAAACTTAAAACCTAAACCTAAAAAAATAAAATAGAAACATAAAGATTAATCTAAAATTTAAAAATAAAATCTAAACCTAAAAAATAAAATAAAAATAAAACTTAAATAAAAAATAAACATAATCATAAACTAAACATAAATCTAAAAAATAAACTAAAATAAAAAACCCTAACCTAAAGTAAATAAGCCTAAAATAAATAAAAATAATAATATAATTGAAAATAAAATAAACTATAAAAATAGAAAATAAACTGATAAACCTAAACTAATGGTTTGCTTTTTTAAAAAAAAAAACCCTAAACACTAACCCTAAACCCTAAACCTAACCCACCCTCCATAACCTTAACTACCTAATCCTCCACTCAAACCTTAAACTAAATTAGATCATACCACTAAACCCTAAAGCTAAATGTTAATCCTAGTGTACCATGGCTTAACCCACTAACTTAACCTGAGCCACTAAAAAACCTACCAACCACACCTAAACTGACCCCAACTCCTAAATCTCTCTAAACACTAAACTAAATAAACTTAAACCAACGAGTTTACTTAATTAAAAAAACCCTAAACCCTAAAATTAACCTAAATTAAAACCTGGCTGATCTAAAACCCTCAACCTAAATTAAAACTGAACCTAAATAAACCTAAAGCTAAACCTACAACCCTAAACCCTAAACCCTAGTCCTAAAGGCACAACCCTAAACCACAACCACATACTGAAACCCACCAAACTAACAAAATAAAAAAACCTAAACCTAAACTAAATAAAACTTAAAAATAAAATAAATAAAAAACCTAAACCTAAATAAAATAAAGAAATAAAACAAAATAAAAACCTAAACCTAAACCTAAAAATAAAATTGAATATAAAATAAAAGTAACTAAAATAAAATAAACAAAATGAAATGAAAACTAAAAAATAAAATAAACCTAAGAAAAAACCAATAAAATGAAAATAAATGTAAAATAAAATAAAAGAAACTTAAAATAAAATAAAATAAAATTAAATAAAACCTAAACCCAAAATAAAC
Organism: Cymbidium sinense; assembly: GCA_021442155.1. Taxonomy (NCBI): domain Eukaryota; kingdom Viridiplantae; phylum Streptophyta; class Magnoliopsida; order Asparagales; family Orchidaceae; genus Cymbidium; species Cymbidium sinense. The sequence continues at coordinate 137,098 of JAKCPB010000140.1, forward strand.
CTAAAATTAAAAAAATAAATAAAAATAAAACCTAAACCCTAAACTAAAAAAAACTAAACATAAAATTAAAATACATAAACAAAATAAAATAAACCTAAACCTAAAATAAACTAAAAATAAACTATAAAATAAATAAACCTAAAACCTAAAATAAACTAAAACTAAATGTAAATCTAAACTATAAATAAAATAAATAAAAATAAACCTAAACCTAAGCTAAAAAAATAAAACTTAAAAAATAAACCTAAAATAAAACCTGGAACCTAAACCTAAAATTCAAATAAAATGTAAACCTAAAATAAAAAAATAAAATATAAACTAAAAATAAAATAACAATAAAACTCAACTAAAATAAACCTAAATCAAAAAATAAACTAAAATAAATAAACCTAAAATAAACTAAACTAAAAAAAATAAACATAAATAAAATAAAATAAACTAAATAAATAATCCTAAACATCGGTTTACTTAATTTTTTTCTAAAAAAACCTTAAAAAATCCTAAACCCAAACCCTAAACCCTACACCCTAAACCTACAACCTTAAAACTTAAACCCTAATCCCTAAAAAACCTTAAACCATAAACCATAAACCCTAATCCTAAATGCAAAATCCTAAAAGCATAAACCTTGAAATGATAAACCCTAAATCATAAACCTTACACCCTAAACCCTAAATCTAAACCCTAAACCCTAAACCCCAAACCATAAACCTAAACTTAAAGTAACTAAATAAATTAAAAAAATAAACCTAAATCGAAAGCTAAACTTTAAGAATGGTCAGAACCTTGATGGCAAGAACATCATCATCAAACTGGCTCAGTCTAGATCTAGCGATGGAGGTGAAGGCGGAGGTGGCAATTATCATAGTGGAGAGGGGGAACTGGAGGTTCTAGTGGATATGGAGGTGGTGCTTAGAGCAGTGGTTGTTATGGAGGTGGTAGGAGCGATGCAGATTACATCCATGGTGGTGGTAGAGGGAGAGATCGGGGATATGATGGTGGATCCTGCTACTCGAGAGGCTAGGGTGGTTTTGAAGGGAACTGGAGAAAATGAAGAACAACCGATACGATCTACTGCTTATGGAACTGTCTTTATAGTAATGACAGTTCTAGTTATCTATGTTTATTGATTTCTCTATGCGTGCTCATTTTTTATCTATGTCGTCACATGTGTCTTAGAGAACTTGGAGAGTTGCTTGGTTTATGAAATTGAAAAGAAGAAATGATGAATTTGAATTTGTTATCTGTTTAAAAAATGAAACTAAAAGCCCTAAACCCTAAACTAAAACTTGAACCCTAGACTTAAAACTTAAACCCTACACACTAAACCCTAAACCCTAAAAACTCTAAACTCTAAACCCTAAAACCACCTCAATTAACCCTAATTTATAGACCCTAAACCCTAAAAAGCTAAAAGCTAAACCTAAACTAAATAAAATAAAAAATTAAAAAAATAAAACAACCTAAACCAAAATTAAATAAAAAAATAAAATAAAATAAAAAACTAAACGAAAACCTAAAGCTAAATAGAAAACTAAGCCTAAACCTAAAAATAAACTAAAATAAAAGATAAAAAACAAAATAAAATAAAATAAATTGAAACCTAAACTAAAGTAAAAAAATAAAAAAGGTAACTAAAATAAATGCTAAACCTAAAATAAAATTAAATAAAACAAAAATAAAACTAAATAAAAACAAAAACCTAAAAATAAATAAAAAATAAAACTTAAACCCTCAACCTAAAATATACTAAACCTAAACTTAAACCAAAACTATAAATAAAATAAAATAAACTAAAATAAACCTAAACTAATAAAATAAAACCAAAAATAAACCTAAAACCTAAACCTAAAAATAAAATAAAACCTAACAAAATAAAACTAAAACCTAATCACAAAATAAAATAAAATAAACTAAAAATAAACCTAAATCTAAACTAAACCAAGAAAATAAACTAAAATAAAACCTAAACTAAATTAAATAAACCTAAAATAATTAAAACTAAACTAATAAATAAAATAAAATAAACTAAAATAAATAAATAAAATAAATAAATAAACTACTGGTTTACTTAATTTTAAAAAAAATATAAAATAAAAATAAACCCTAACCCTATGCCCACCCTAAAATAACCCTCCACCCTAAACCTAAACCTAAACCTAAACACCTGACCCCAAACCCTACCCTAAACCCTAAATCTACCACAAAACCTCAAACCTAAACCTAAAAATAAAATAAATAAAAAAACTTAAACCTAAATAAAATAAAAAAATAAAATAAAATAAAAACTTAAACTAATACCTAAACCAAAACCAAAACCTAAATCTAAATCTAAATGTTAAAATAAAATAAAATAAAGAATAAAAATGAACCTAAAATAAAATAAATATAACATAAACTAAACTAAAAAATAAAATAAACTTAAAAATAAAAAACTTAAATAAAATAAAAATTAAATGTAAAATAAAAACAAAATAAACCAAGAATAAAATAAAATAAAAACTAAATAAAAATCTAAACCTGAATAAACCTATAAATGAATTAAAAAAACTTAAACCTAAAATAAACAAAATAAAATAAACCTAAACCTAAAAAAAAAAACTAAATTAAAATAAATAAATCCTAATAAACCTAAAATAAACTAAACCCTAAACTAAAGAAAATAAAATAAAACTAAAAACAAAACTAGCTAAACTAAAAAAAAACCTAAAATAAAACTTAAAACATAAACCTAATAAAATAAAACCTAAACCTAAAAAAATAAAATAAAAAAACCTAAAAATAAAATAAAACAAAACTAAACTAAAAATAAACATAAACTAAACCTAAACCTAAAATAAACTAAAATAAAAGTTAAACTAAAATAAATAAACTAAACTAAATAAAATACTAAATAAACCTAAATAATATAAAAATAAAATAAACTAAAATAAATAAGAAATAAACTAAATAAACCTAAAACTGGTTTGCTTAATTTTTTTAAAAAAAAACTACTACCCCTAAAAAACCATAAACCTGATCACCAAAGCTGCCCTACTAACACTACCCAGCCCTAAACCATAAACCCTAAACACTAACCCTAAACCCTAAACTCTAAAATCTTAAAGCCTAAAGTCATAAACCCTAAACCATAAACCCTAAATATGAAAGAACAAAGCACCTAAACCTAAACTAAATAAGACATAATAATTTAATAAATAAAATACCTAAACCTAAACATAATAGGAAAATAAAATAAAATAAAAGCTTAAACTAAAAAAATATATATAATATAATAAATAAAACCCTAAATTAAACTAAAACATAAAGTAAACCTAAGAATAAAAAACCTAAATAAAATAAAAATAAAATAAACCAAAAACAAATTAAAATAAAAACTAAATAAATCCTAAACCTAAAAAATAAACTTAAAAATAAAACTTAAATATATATAAAAAAATTAAACTTAAAGCCTAAATTAAAAAAAATCCTAAACTTAAAATAAAAACAAAATAAAGAAAATAAAATATACCAAAACTAAACTAAAATAAATAAAACCTAAACCTAACTTAAAATAAACTAAACCTAAACCTAAATTAAATAAAATAAAATAAACTAAAAATAAACCTATACCTAAATTAAAATATAAAACTTAAAAATAAACCTAAAATAAGGACCTAAAACATAAACCTAAAAAATTAAAATTAAAATGTAAACCTATACTTAAAAATAAAAAATAAAGCGAACCTTAAATAAAATAAAACTCAACTAAAAATAAACTAAACTTAAGAAATAAAGTAAAATAAAAACATAAACTAAATAAATAAAACATAAAATAAAATAAACTAAACTAAATAAAATAAAAATGAACCTACTAAAATAAAAAATGAAATAAACTCAAATAAATAAAATAACTAAATAAACCTAGGTTTGCTTAATTTAAAAAACCCACAAACCTAAAATCCAAAACCCCCAGATATAAACCCTAAACTCACTAATCCTAACCTAAACCTAATCCTCACAAACCCTAACCACTGAGCCACTAAACCATAAACCATAAACACTAAACACTAAACCCTAAACCACAAACCCTAAACCACTATACTAAACCATACAAACCCTAAACAAACCTAAACCCTACACCTTAAACCTACAATCCTCAACCTTAAACCATAAAACCCCAAACCACAAAACCCCACAAAGCATAAACCTTAAAATCTAAACCTTAAACCCTAACCACAACCTAAACCAAACCCTAAACCTCAAACCCTACCTAATCCTAAATTAACTAAATAAATTAAAAAATAAACTAAACCTAAACCCGAATGAAACACGGATGGTAGGAACATCATCACCCAGCCCAGGCTGATCAGATGCGGTGGAAGCGGCGATGGTGGTTATCTCAGTGGTGGTTGGGGATCTAGAGGTGCTAGTGAATATGGAGGTCATGGTCGGAGCAGTGGTGGTTAAGGAGGTGAGAGGAGCGATGGAGGTTACAGTTATGGTGGTGGCGGAGGGAGAGATCGGGATATGATGGTGGATCCCACTAATCGAGAGCAGGGGAAGTTCTGATGGGGACTGGAGAAACTAAAGAACAACATATTCGATCTACTTCTTATGGAGCTATGTCTTTATAGTAGAGATTGTTATACTTATCTAGGGATTTCAATTTGCTCTGTGGCTCCTCATTTTTGATCTATGTCATCACTTATGTCTGAAAAAACTTGGGGTGCTACTTGGTTGATGAAATTGAATAGAAGAAATATTGAATATGAATTTGTTCTCTATTAGAAAAAACCTTAAACCCTAAACTAAAACTAAAACTCAAATCCTAAAACATAAACCCTACACCATACACCCTAAACCCTAAACCACAAACCCTAAACCTTAAATTAATCCTAAACCCTAAACCCTAAAAAGTAATAAACCTAAACTAAATAAAATGTAAAATTAAAATAAATAAAAAACCTAAACCAAAATGAAATAAAAAAATAAAATAAATACAACATAAACAAAAACCTAAACCTAAACCAAAAAATATAAATTATAAAATAAAAACTAAACTAAAATAAAATAAATAAATATCTAAACTAAATTGAAAAATAAAAAAACTAAATAAAATAAAAACTAAACATAAAATAAAAATAAAATAAACATAAAATAAAATAAAATAGAAACTAAATAAAACCTAAAAAATAAACCTAAAAATACTTAAAATAAATAAAAAATAAAAACTAAACCCTGAACAAAAAAACTAAACCAAAAATAAATATGAAATAAATAAAATAAATTAAAGCTAAACCTAAATTAAAGAAAAAACCTAAAACTAAAATAAACAAATGCTAAACCTAAACCCAAACAAAAAAATAAAATAAACTAAAAATAAACCTAAACCTAAACTAAAAAAAACATAAAAAAAATAAAATAAGAGCCTAAAACCTAAACCTAAATTAAAATAAAACCTAAACTAAAATAAAAAAAAATAAAAATAAAACCTAAACATAAAAGAAATAAAATAAAACTCAACCAAAAAATAAACTAAACCAAAAAAAAATAAATTAAAATAAAAGCTAAACTAAAATAAATAAACTAAACTAAAAAAAATAAAATAAACCTCAATAAAATTAAATATAAAATAAACTAAAATAAATAAAAATTAACTAAATAAACTAAATAAATCTAAACATATTGATTTGTAATTTTAAAAAACTAAAACCCAACCCTAAATCCTAAACCTCAACCTTAAAAAAAAACCCTAAACCCTAAACCACAAAAACCACCCCAAACTAAACCTACTAGCTTTACCCCACCCCAAGCCTAACTCAGCCCAAACCAGAGCCCTACTAAACTACCATAAACCCTAAAATAAAATCTAAACCAACTATTTAACCTAATTATAACATAAATGAAATACTAAGCTAAATATAATAAAATAAAATAAAATAAATGTAAATGCAAAATTAAAAGAAATAAAAAAATAAATCATTAAAATAAATAAAACCTAAACTAAATTAAAATAAAGTAAAATTTAGAATAAAACTTAAATAAAATAAAACTAAGCGTGAAATAAAATAAAATAAACCAAAATAAAATAAAATAAAATGAAATAAAACCTAAACAAAAAATAAACATAAAAATAAAACCTAAAAATAAATTTTAAAAACCTAAACCCGAACTAAAAAAAACCCTAAACCTAAAATAAAAAATTAAAATAAACAAAATAAAATAAACTTAAACCTAAACTTAAAATAAACTATAAAATAAATAAAATAAACCTAAAATAAAATAAAATAAGAAAAATAAAATTAACTAAACCTAAATTAAAATAAACTAAACTACAATAAATAAACCCAAACCCTAAACCCAAACCTTAAACACTAAACACTAATCTCTAAACCCTAAAGATAAAACCTCAAAAACTAAATAAATAAAAATAAAATAAATAAATTAATAAATAAAACTAAACCAAAATAAAATAAAATATAATAAAATAAAAACATAAACTAAAACCAACACCTAAACCTAATCCAAAAATGAAAATAAAATAAAAAATAAAAAATAAAAACTAAACTAAAATAAAATAAATAAAAACCTAAACTAAACTAAAAATAAAAAACCTAAATAAAATAAAAACTTAACCAAAAATAAAAATAAAATTAAGCTAAAATAAAATAAAATAAAAACTAAATAAAAACCTAAACTAAAAAATAAACTTAAAATAAAACTTAAAAATAAATAAATAATAAAACCTAAATGCCAAACTAAAAAAACTAAATGTAAACAAAAAAAAAATAAACAAAATAAATTAAAGTTGAACTAAAATAAATAAAACCTAAACCTAAAAAATAAAATAAAAACTTAATCATAAACTAAATAAAATAAAATAAACTAAAATAAACCTAAACATAAACTAAAAAATAAAACCTAAAAAAAACTAAACTAAAAAAATAAAACCTAAAAAAAAGTTTAAATAAAACCTAAAACCCTAAACCTAAAAATAAAATTAAAACCTCAAACCAAAAAAACCTTAAAAATTAAATAAAAATAAAACTCAACTAAAGATAATCTAAATAAATAAAATAAAGAATGAAATAAAACAAACATAAATAAAATAAAAATAAAAAATAAAATAAACTAAAATAAATAAAAAATAAATAAATAAACTAAAAATTTTACTTAATTTAAAAACATAAACCTAAACCCTAAATACTAAACTAAACCCTACCTAAACCACAAACTAACCCAAAACATTAAACCTAAAACCAAAACCCTACACAACCCTAACCCTAAACCCTAAACCACAAAATCTTAAACCCTAAAACCTTAAACCGTAAAATACTAAACTCTAGGGTTTAAAATCAAGCTAATTTTTTTAGTTTAATTTTAAGTTTTTATTTAATTTTATTTTTGCATTTTGGTTTAGGTTTAGGTTTCAGTTTAAGTTTTTATTTTATTTTAATTTATTTAGGTTTAGGCTTTTTTATTTATTTTATTTTTATATTTTTTTAGTTTTGGTTTGGGTTTTTTGGTTTGTAGGGTTTAATGTTTAGGGTTTAGTGTTTGGGGTTTAGGGTTAAGTGTTTAGGGATTAGGGTTTAATATTTAGGGTTTTGGGTTTAGGGTTTAGGCTTTAGGGTTTAGGGTTTAGGGTTTTAAGTTTTAGGATTTAGGGTTTAATGGTAGGGTTAGAGTTTTGGTTTAGGGTTAGTTTAGGGTTTAGTGTTTAAGGTTTAATGGTTTTTAGGGTTTAGGGTTATAGGATTAGGGTTTAGGGTTTAAGAGTTTTAGGGTTATGGTTTAGTTTAGATTTAGGGTTTAGGGTTTAGGGTTTAGGTTTTAAATTAAGTAAGCGATAGGTTTAGGTTTATTTAGTTTATTTATTTTTTTATTTTATTTATTTTATTTATTTTATTTTTTATTTGGGTTTTTTATTTTTAGTTAACTTTTAGGTTTAGGTTTATATTATTTTTTTAGTTTAATTTATTTTTATTTAATTTTTTAGGTTTTGGGTTTTATTTTTTATTTTACGTTTAAGTTTGGTTTTATTTTATTTTTTTTTAGGTTTAGGTTTTTTTTTTAAGTTTATTTTAGGTTTAGTTTAGGTTTTATTTATATTAATATAGACTATAGGGCACAATACCATATATAACATTTCAAAATCTTATAACATCCAAAAACACATCACTATATGCTCAAATAAATGATGCTACATTATACTATAATATATGGTAATATAATATGATTTAGGGTTAGGCTTTAGGGTATTCAAATCTCTAACAGTCATGGGAAAGTCTCTTGAATACATTTTCTTTAGCTTCCATAATTATGTTAGGATTAGGTCATTCTTTAGATCTACTCCTAATGACATCTTTATTCAAGGTTTAGGGCTTATGGTTTAGGGTTAGGGTTTATAGTTAGTTTAGGGTTTTGGGCTTAGTGTATAGGGTTAGTTTAGGGTTTAGGGTTTAGGGTTTTGGGTTTAAGTTTTATGATTTTGGGTTTTGGGTTTGGGGTTATATGTTTTAAGGTTTTGAGTTTATGGTTTTGGGGTTTAGGGTTTAGTTTAGGGTTTTAATATTTAAGGTTTATGGTTTAGGGTTTAAGATTTAACGATTAATGTTTAGGGTTTATAATTTAGGGTTTAGTGTTTAGGGTTTAGGGTTTTAAGGGTATAGTGTTTAGGGTTTAGGGTTTAAGTTTTAGGTTTATATTTTATGTTTTAGTTTTAGGATTTAGGGTTTAGGGTTTAAGGTTTATGATTTGTTTTAATAGAGAACAAATTTAGATTCAACATTTATTCTTTTTTTTCATCAAACAAACAAGTTTTAAGACAAGAGCATAGATCAAAATGAGCACCCATAGAGCAAATCAAAATAGATAAGTAGAACTCTACTATAAAGATAGTTCCATAAGCGAGTCAGTTGGTCATTCTTCAATTTCTCAGTTCTCATCAGACAACCCCGCCTCAAGGATCCGCCATATATCCCGATCTCTCCCTCAGCCACAACAATTGTAACCTCCCTCTCCTCACGCCTCCATAACCACCATTGCTCCAACCACCTCCATATCAACCATCACCTCGGATCCCCCCACCACTATAATAATGCCTGCCTTTGCCACCATTACTAGATGTAGTTAGCGGTGATGTTCTGCCATCAAGTTACGCCCATTCATGGTAGAGTTTAGCATTTTATTTTATTTTTTTAGGATCATGTTTTAGGTTTTTAATTTAGGTTAATTTTTATGTTTTATTTTTTCTAATTTAGGTTTTGGTTTATTTTTAGTTTATTTTATTTTATTTTATTTAGCTTAGGTTTAGGTTTAGGTTTAGTTTATTTTAGGTTTAGGTTTAGGTTAAGTTTATTTTAGGATTAGGTTTAGGATTTAGGATTTAGGATAGGTTTAGGTTTTTTTAAAATTAAAAAAGGTAGGTTTAGTTTTATATAGTTTTTTTAATTTATTTTTTATTTATTTTAGTTTATTTTTTTATTTAGTTTAGTTTATTTATTTTAGTTTAAATTTTAAATTTTTATTTATTTTTAGGTTTAGGTTTATGTTTAGGTTTTTTTTTTAATTTTTTAATTTTAGGTTTAGGTTATTTTAGGTTTAGGTTTTATTTTTTTGAAGGTTTAGGTTTATTTTAGGTTTTATTTTTATTAGTATGGGTTTAGGTTTATTTTAGTTTATTTTATTTTATTTAGTTTAGGTTTAACTTTAGTTTAGTTCTTTTAGGTTTAGGCTTAGGATTTATTTATTTCAATTTTGGTTTAGGTTTACTTTATTTTATTTATTTTATTAGGTTTAGGTTTTTTTTTTGTTTAGTGATTAGGTTTTATTTTTTAATTTTAGGTTTATGTTTTTATTTAATTTTATTTAATTTTAGGTTTATTTTATTTTATTTTAAGTTTAGTTTTAATTTTATTTAGGTTTAGGTTTTTTTATTATTTTATTATTATGTTTTATTTAGTTTAGATTTAGGTTTTATGTTTTCAAGGTTTAGGTTTAGTTTAGGTTTAGTTTAGTTTATGGTTTTGGGGTTAGGTTTAGGATTTAGGTTTAGTGTAGGCTTTAGGTTTAGGGTTTTTAATTTAAGGTTTAGGTTTATAGTTAGCTTGGGTTTAGGATTAGTTTAAGTTTAAGGTTTATTCTTTAGGGTTTAGGGTTTTAAAGTTTAGGGTTTTAGGGGTTTAGTTAAAGTTCAGTTTAGGTTAAGTAGGGTTTAATTTAGGTTTTAGGTTTTAAACTTTAGATTTAGATTTGATGGTTGAGGGTTATCTTAGGTTTAAACTTTAGGGTTTAGTTTTAGTTTAGGGTTTAAAATTAGTTGGTTAGGGTTTAAGGTTTAGAATTTAGGGTTAGGTTTAGGAGTTAAGATTTAGGGTTTAGTTTAAGTTTAGGGTTTAGGTTTAGGTTTAGTTTAGTTTAGGTTTAGAATTTAGGTTTAGGTTTAGGGTTTAGTGTTTTAGGGTTAATATTCTTTAAAAAAAAAGAAGTTTAGGTTTAGTTTAGTTTAGTTTTTATTTATTTTTAATTTATTTTTTTTTTATTTTTTAGGTTTATTTTTATTTAGTTAATTTATTTATTTATTTTTTGTTTAGGTTTTAATTTTAGTTTTATGATTTAGTTTAGGGTTTAGGGTTTAGGATTTTGGATTTAGGGTTTAAGGTTTTTTTTAATTAAGAACAAATTCAAATTCAACATTTCTTGTTCTCAATTTCATCAACCAAGTAGAACACCAAGTTTTGTAAGACACAAGCGATGACATAGATAAAAAATGAGCTCCCATAAAGCAAATAAAAAACCCTAGATAAGTAGAACCGTCTCTATTATAAAGACATAGTTCCATAAGCAGCCGATCAGATCAGTCGTTCTTCAATTTCTTCAATTTCCATTAGAACCACCCCCATCTCTCGAGTAACGGGATCCACCATCATATTACCAATCTCTCCCTCCATGACCACCACGGTTGTAACATCCATCACTCCTCTCACCTCCATAACCACCACTTATCCGACCACCACTTCTATATCCACCAACACCTCCGGATCCCCTGCGATAATCACCTTAGCCTTTGCCTCACACAGATATGGGTGAGCCTAATTGAAGGTGATGTTCCTATCATTCAGGTTCTTCCCATTCTTAGGGTTTAGGATTTAGGGTTAGTTTAGGGGTTAGGGTTTAGTATTAATTTAGGGTTTGGGTTTAGGGTTTAAGGTTTAAGTTTTGTTTGGGGTATAGGGTTTATGGTTGTAGGTTTTAGGGTTTAGGGTTTAGGGCATAGGGTTTAGGGTTTAGGGTTTTAGGGTTTATTATTTAGAGTTTAGGGTTTAGGGTTTAGTGTTTAGGGTTTATTATTTATGGTTTAATGTTTATGCTTTTAGGGTTTAGGGTTATAGGTTTAGGGTAGTAGGTTTAGAGTTTAGGGTTTAGGGTTAGTTTTATTTAGGGTTTAGGGTTTAGGATCTAGGGTTTAGGGTTTTATTTTTAAATTAAGTAAACCAGTAAGTTTAGTTTTATTTAGTTTATTTTTTAGTTATTTATGTTTATTTTATTTTTTATTTTTATTTTAGTTTATTTTTTATTTTTATTTAGTATAATTTATTTATTTTAGGTATATTTATTTTAGTTTACTTTTTTCATTTTAATTTATTTTTTAAGTTTAGGTTTAGGTTTAGGTTTATTATTTTAGTTCAGTTTTATTTTTATATTATTTTTAGGGTTTAGGTTTTATTTTTTATTTTTAGGTTTTGGTTTATGTTTTTATCTTATTTTTTAAAGTTTAGGTTTTAGGTTTTTATTTTAGGTTTTATTTTTTTAGTTTAGGTTTAGGTTATTTTTAGTCTATTTTATTTTATTTAGTTTAGGTTTTGGTTTAGTTTATTTTTGGTTTTATTTATTTTAGTTCATTTTATTTTAGTTTTTTAGGTTTATTTTATTTTTATTTTAGGTTTAGGTTTTTTTTTTAGTTTAGGGTTTAGGTTTTATTTATTTATTTTTGATTTTATTTAAGGTTTATTTTAAGTATTGGTTTTTATTTAATTCTTATTTATTTTATTTTAAGTTTATTTTATTTGTATTTTATATTTAGTTTTTATTTTATTTAGGATTTTTATTCTTATGTTTATTATATTTTTTAGTTTAGTTTATGTTTTTATTTATTTTATTTTAGTTTATTTTATTTTTATGTTTAGGTTTAGGTTTTCATTTAGGTTTTTATTTTATTTTATTTTTTGTTTTATTTGGTTTTAGGTTTAGGTTTTAGGGTTTATGGTTTAGGGTTTAGGGTTTTAAGTTTAGGGTTTAAGGTTATGGTTTATAGATTAGGTTTAGTGTTTAGTTTAGGCTTTAGATTTATAATTTTAGGATTTAGAGCTTATTTAGGTTAGTTAGTTTAGGGTTTATAGTTTAGAATTTAGGTTTAGGGATTTAGTTTTAGGTTTAGTTTAAGTTTAGGTTTAAGTTTAGGTTTAGAGTTTAGGTTTAGGGTTTAAAGATTTAAGTTTTAGGTTTTAGGGGTTTAGGTTGTTTAGAATTTAGGGTTTAGGTTTAGGTTAGGTTTTGTGTTTTAGGTTTAGGGTTTAGGAGTTCATTTAGGTTTATGGTTTAGGTTTGGATTTAGGGTTTAGGTTTAGGGTTTAGGGATTTTGTTTTTTAAATTAACTATTTCGTTGGTTTAGGTTTATTTAGTTTATTTATTTTTTTATTTGTTTATTTTATTTTTTTATTTTTATTAAGTTTATTTTTTAGTTTAGTTTATTTATTTTAGTTTAAATTTTTTATTTTTTATTTAGTTTAGGTTTATGTTTAGGTTTATTTTTTTAGTTTTCTTATTTAATTTTTTAGGTTTAAGTTTTATTTTTTTATTTTTAGGTTTAGGTTTAGGTTTTATTTTATTTTTTAAGGTTTATGTTTTATATTTTTATTTTAAACTTATTTTTAGGTTTTATTTTTTTACTATAGGTTTAAGTTTATTTTTATTTTATTTAGTTTAGTTTAGCATTTGGTTTTATTTTATGTTTAGGCTTAGGATTTATTTATTTTAATTTTGGTTTTTACTTTATTTTATTTATTTTATTTTAGGTTTAGGTTTAGGTTTTTTTAGTTTTGAGTAGGTTTTATTTTTTATTTACTTTTTTAGGTTTAGGTTTAATTTTATTTTAGGTTTATTTTATTTTATTTTATTTTTGTTTTAATTTATTTAGGTTTTATTCTTAGGTTTATTTTATTTTTTAGTTTAGTTTAGGATTTTATTTATTTTATTATAGTTTAATTCTATATTTTATTTTATTTTATTTTTAGGTTTAAGTTTAGGTTTTTTAGTGTATGTTATTTTATTTTATTTTTTTTTATTTAGGTTTAGTTTTATTTATTTTATTGTTTTTTATTTTAGGTTTAGGTTTTTATGTTTTAGGTTTAGGAATTAGGTTTAGGGTTTATTTTAGTGTTTGGGTTTTAGGGTTTAGGTTTAGGATTAGGGTTTAGGTTTTTCTTTAGGGTTTAGGGTTTAGTGAGTTTAGGGTTTAGAGTTCATAGTTAGCTAAGGGTTACTGTTAGTTTAAAGTTTAAGGTTTACTCTTTAAGATTTAGGGTTTTTAGGGTTTAAGGTTTAGGGTTTAAGGTTTAGGATTTTAGGTTTTAGGGTTAAGTGTTTAGGGTTTAGGGTTTAGAATGGGAGTTAGGGTTTTAGGTTTTAGGTGGGGAGTTTAGGTTTAAGTTTAGGGTTATCTTAGGTTTAGTTTAGGTTTAGGTTTTTTAAAATTTAGTTTAGGGTTTAGGTTAGTTTAGTTTAGGGTTTAGTTTAGATTTAGTTAGGGTTTTAGGGTTTAGGGTTTAGTGTTTAGGGATAGTTTTAGGATTTAGAGTTTAGGGATTAAGGATTAGGATTTAGGGTTTAGCATTTAGTGTTTTGGGTTTAGTGTTTTTTTTAAAATATAGTAAATCACTAGGTTTAGGTTTGTTTAGTTTATTTTTTATTTATTTTTATTTATTTTATTATTTATTTTTATTTTGGTTTATTTTTTATTTTGTTTAGTTTATTTATTTTAGGTTTACTTATTTTAGTTTAGGTTTTTTATTTTACTTTATTTTTTAGGTTTAGATTGAGGTTTGCTTATTTCATAGTTTAGTTTTTTTTATTTAATTTTTTAGTTTTGGTTTTATTTTTTAATTTTAGGTTTTACTTTTGGTTTTTATTTTATTTTTTTAGGTTTATGTTTTAAGTTTTTATTTTAGGTTTATTTTTAGGTTTTATTTTTTAGTTTAGGTTTATGATTATTTTTATTTTATTTTATTTTATTTAGTTTAAGGTTTAGGTTTAGGGTTTAGGTTTGTTTTTTTAGTTTAGGCTTTAGGTTTTATTTATTTTATTTTTAGGTTTTATTTTTAGTTTACATTTTTATTTAGTTTTTATTTTATATTATTTTAAGTTTAGCTTTCATTTTATTTATGGTTTTTTAATTTTTAGGCTTATTTTATTTTAGTTTAGCTTTTAGTTTTTATTTAATTTTTTTATTGCATTTAGGTTTAAGTTTAGGTATTTCTTTTATTTTATTTTATTTTATTTATTTTATTTTATTTTATTTAGGTTTCGACTTTTTTATTTATTATATTTATATGTATAGTTTTGATTTAGGATTTTTGGTTTTTAAGGTTTAGGGTTTAGTGTTTAGGATTTTGGGTTTAGGGTTGTAGGTTTAGGGTTTAGGTTTAGGGTTTAGGGTTTAGGATTTAGGGTTTCAATGTTTAGGGTTTAGGGTTTATTATTTGGGTTAGGGTTTAGGGTTTAGGGTTTAGGGTTTATGGTTAGTTTAGGGTTTAGTATTTTTTAGGGTTTAGGATTTATGGTTGTAGGATTAGGGTTTAAAGTTTAAGGTTAGTTTTAGGGGTTATGGTTTAGGTTTAGGATTTAGGGTTTAGGGTTTAGGGTTTTTTTTTAAAATTAAGTAAACTAGTAAGTTTAGATTTATTTAGTTTATTTAGTTTATTTTTATTTATTTTAGTCTTTTTTTTAATTTAGTTTTGTTTATTTATTTTTTGGTTTTTTATTTTAGTTTATTTTCTAGGTTTAGCTTTATGTTTATGCTTATTTTTTAGTTTAGATTTAATTTTATTTAATTTTTTAGGTATCAATTTATTTTTTATTTTTAGGTTTAGGTTTTTATTTTGTTTTTTTAGGTTTAGGTTTTAGGTTTTTATTTTAAGTTTATTTTTAAGTTTAATTTTTTAGTTTACATTTAGGTTTCTTTTTATTTTATTTTATTATATTTAGTTTAAGGTTTAGGTTTAGTTTATTTTAGGTTTTATTTATTTTAGTTTAGTTTATTCTAGTTTAAGTTTAGGTTTATTTTATCTTCTTTATTTTAGGTTTAGGTTTTTTTTTAGTTTAGGGTTTAGATTTTATTTTTTATTTATTTTTTAGGTTTATTTCTTAGGTTTTCGTTTTATTTAATTTTTATTTTAGATTTATTTTATTTTTATTTTACATTTAGTTTTTATTTTATTTAAGTTTTTTATTTTTATGTTTATTTAATTTTTTAGTTTAGTTTAGGTTTCTGCTTAATTTATTTTAGTTTATGTTTTATTTTAGGTTTAGGTTTAGTTTTAGTTTAGGATTTTATTTTAATTTATATTTTTTTATTTAGGTTTAGGTTTTTTATTTATTTTATTTTTATGTTTTATTTATTTATGTTTTTAGGTTTTTAGTGTTTAGGGATTAGGGTTTAGGGTTTGGGGTCTAGGGTTAAGGGTTTAGGTTTATATGTTTCATGGTTTAAGGTTTAGGGATTAGTTCTTAGTGTTTAGGGTTTAGTATTTAGGGTTTTAAGATTTAGGGTTTACGTGTTTAGGGTTCATGTTTTAAGGTTTAGGGTTAGTTTTAAGGTTTAGGGTTTTGGGTTTAGGGTTAGGGTTTTAGTTCAGGGTTTAGGATTTTTAGTTTTTTTCTAACAGAGAACAAAATTAGATTCAACATTTCTTCTTTCAATTTCATCAACCAAGTAACACACCAAGTTTTCTAAGACACAAGCGATGACAGATAAAAATGAGCATGCATAGAGCAAATCAAAAACCCTAGTTAACTAGAACCATCTTTATTGTAGAACAGTTCCATGCGATCGGATGTAGTTCTTCAATTTCTCCAATTCCCATTAGAACCAGCCTCTCAAGCGGAATCCACCAATATCCCCGGATCTCTCCCTCACCACCATGGCTGTAACCTCACGCTCCTCAGCCTCCATAACCACTACTCCAACCACCTCTTAACCAGCACCTCAGATCCCCACCACTTGATAACCATGCTCATTTTCATATCTATTGAGCACGGTTGGGGTGATGTTCTCAGGTTCTACCCATTCTTAAGGTTTACATTTTTTAGGTTTCATGGTTTAAGTTTATTTTTTTATTTATTTAGTTAATCTAGGTTTAGGTTTAGGGTTTGGGGTTTAGGATTAGGGTTTAGAGTTTTGAGTTTAGTTTAGCTTTTTATAGGGGTTTAGTTTAGGTTTAGATTTTTAGGTTTAGGGTTTAGTTAGGGTTTATATTCTTTAGGTTTAAGGTTTAGGTTTAGAGTTTAGGTTTGTTTAGGTTGTTTAGGTTTTTTTTTTAGAGTTTGTTATAGTTTAAGTTGTTTTAGTTTAGGGTTTAGAGTTTATGTTTAGGGTTTAAGTTTAGTTAGGAGGGTTTAGTTTAGGTTTAGGTTAGTTTAGGGAGTTAGTTTAAGGTTTAGGTTGTATTAGTTTAGGGTTTAGGGTTAGTTTTAGGGTTTAGGTTTTAGGGATTTAAGTTTTTAAAAAAGTAATTAAATTGACAGGTTTAGGTTTATTTAGTTTATTTTTTTCTTTCTAGTTTAGATTTTTTTTAGTATAGGGTTTAGATTTTCTTTAAAGGTTTATGTTTAGGTTTAGATTTTATTTAATTTTATTTTATTTTCCTTTTACATTTAGTTTTTATTTTATTTAGCTTTTTTTATTCTTAGTTTTATTTTATTTTTTAGTTTAGTTTAAGTTTTATTTATTTTATTTTAATTTATTTTTATTAGTTTATTTTATTTTATTTTTAGGTTAAGGTTTAAGTTTTAGTTTAGGTTTTAGTTCTATTTTATTTTTTTATTTTATTAAGGTTTAGGTTTTTTTATTTAGTTTAAGTTTAGATTTTTAAGTTTTTAGCTTTTAAGGGATTAGAGATTAGGGTTTAGGGTTTAGGGTTTAGGGTTTTAGGGTATAAGGTTTTAGTATTTAGGGTTTAGTGTTACGATTTAGGGTTTAGTGTTTAGACTTTAGGTTTAGGGTTTTTAGGGTTTATGGTTTAGGGTTTAGGGTTTAGAGTTTAGGGTTTAGGGTTTAGGGTTTAGGGTTTAAGGTTTATGGCTTTGAGCTTGGGGTGTCAGGTTTAGGGTTTTGGGTTAAGTTTTTATTATTATTATTTTTTTAAAATTAAGTAAACTCGTAAGTTTAAGTTTATTTAGTTTATTATTTATTTATTTTATTTTATTTTATTTTATTTTTTATTTTATTTTATATTTTTTTATTTAGTTTATTTTTTTAGGTTTATTTATTGCAGTTTAGGTTTTTTATTTTAATTTATTTTTAAGTTTAGGTTTAGGTTTATTTTTTAGTTTAGTTTTATTTTATTTTATTTTCTAGGTTTAGGTTTTATTTTTAATTTTAGGTTTAGGATTAGGTTTTATTTTATTTTTGTAGGTTTAAGTTTTAGGTTTTATTTTAGGTATATTTTTTGGTTTTATTTTTTAGTTTACGTTTAGATTTATTTTTAGTTTACTTTATTTTATTTAGTTTAGGGTTTATGTTTAGTTTATTTTTTGTTTAGGTTTAGGTTTTATTTATTATAGTTTAGTTTATTTTAGTTTAAGTTTACGTTTATTTTATTTTATTTTTTTTTATTTTTGGGTTTAGGTTTTATTTTTTTTATTTATTTTTAGGTTTATTTTTTAAGTTTACGTTTTTATTTAGTATTTATTTTATTTTATTTTAGGTTTATTTTATTTTTATTTTACATTAGTTTTAATTTTATTTAGGATTTTTATTTTTAGGTTTATTTTATTTTTTAGTTGAGTTTAGGTTTTTATTTATTTTATTTTAGTTTACTTTTATTTTTTATTTTATTTTATTTTTACCTTTAGGTTTAGGTTTAGGTTTAGGTTTTAGTTTAACTTTTTATTTTCATTTTTCTATATTTTGTTTAGGTTTTTATTTATTTATTTATTTTATTTTTAGGTTTTATTTAGTTTAAGTTTAGATTTTTTAGATTTTTAGGGCTTAGGGTTTAGAGTTTAGGGTTTAGGGTTTGGGGTTTTAAGTTTAGGGTTTAGGGTTATAGGTTTTAAGCTTTAGGGTTTAGCATTTAGGGTTGCATGTTTAGGGTTAGTTTTAGGGTTATAGGTTTAGGGTTAGGGTTTTCTTTTTTAATTAAGTAAATTCATAGGTTTAGGTTTATTTAGTTTATTTTTATTTATTCGATTTGATTTGATTTTTTTTATTTAGTTGTATTTTTATTTTTATTTAGTTTAGTTTATTTATTTTAGGTTTATTTATTTTTGTTTAGGTTTTTATTTTATTTCTTAGGTTTAAGTTTATGTTTAGGTTTATTTTTAGTTAGTTTGTTTTATTTTATTTTTTAGGTTTAGGTTTCATTTTTTATTTTTAGGTTTAGGTTTAGGTTTTTATTTTATTTTCTTAGGTTTAGGTTTTATTTATTTTATATTTTTGTTTAGGTTTATTTTATTTTATTTAGGTTTAGGTTTAGGTTTAGGTTTAGTTTATTTTTGGTTTAGGTTTAGGTTTTTTATTTTAGTTTAGGTTTAAGTTTATTTTATTTTTATTTTAAGTTTAAGTTTTTTTTAGTTTAGGTTTTATTTTGTATTTATTTTTTGGTTTATTTTATAGGTTTAAGTTTTTATTTTATTTTTTATTTTATTTAGGTTTAGTTTTTCCTTTATTTAGGTTTCTTTTTAGTTTAGTTTAGGTTTTAATTTATTTTATTTTAGTTTTATTTTTATTTTTTATTTTATTTTCTTTTTAGGTTTAGGTTTAGGTTTAGGATTTAGTTTGGGTTTTTATTTTATTTTATTTTATTATTTTATTTTGGTTAAGGTTTTTTAATTTATTTTATTTTTAGGCTTTATTTAGTTTAGGTTTAAGTTTTTAGCTTTTTAAGGTTTAAGGATTAGGGTTTAGGGTTTAGAGTTTGGGATTTACGGTTTAGGGTTTAGGGTTTATGGTTTATGTTTTAGGGTTTAAGGTTTAGGGTTTAGGGTTTTATGGTTTAGGGTTTAGGGTTTAAGGTTTAGGTTTTTGAGGTTTAATTTAGGTTTTATGTTTAGGGTCATGCTTTAGTTTAGGGTTTAGGATTTTGGATTTTTTTTATTTTAACAAAAATAAATTAAGATTCAACATTTCTTCTTTTCGATTTCATCAGCGACACAAAGTTTTAAGACACGATGATTAGATAAAAATGAGCATGAGTAAATCAAAACCAGAATACTATCTTTCTTGTAAAGACAGTTCCATAGCGATAGATCGGATTAGCCTTTCTTTTCTGTTTATCGACCTCTCGAGTTGTGGGATCCACCATCATATCCTCGATCTCTCCCTCTATAGCCAACATGGTTGTAACCTTCGTCGCTCCTCTAGCCTCCATAACCACCACTGCTTTGACCACCACCTCCATATCACCTCTAAATCCCCACCACCATGATAACCTAGTCTGCCTCCTCATGAAATCTAGGCGAGCACGGTTGGCGATGATCACGCCATCAAGGTTACCATTCTTAGGTTTAGGTTTCTTTATTAATTTATTTAGTTACTTTAGGTTTAGGTTTAGGTTGGGGTTTAGGGTTAGGGTTTAGGATTTTTAGGGTTTATGTTAGGTTTAGGGTTTAGGGTTTTGAGCTTAGGGTTTTAGGGTTTAGGTTTAGGTTTAGGGTTTAGGGTTTATTTAGTATTTAAGGTTAGGGTTTAGGGTTTAGGGTTTAGGTTTAGGGTTAGTTTAGGGTTTTGGGTTAATTTTGGGTTCTAGCTTTAGGGTTTAAGGTTTTAGAGTTTAGGGTTTAAGGTTTAGGGTTTAGGGTTTATGATTTAGGGTTTTGGGTTTAAGGTTTAGGGTCTAGGGTTTAAAGTTTAAGGTTAGGGTTAGGGTTTAAGGTTTAAGGTTTAGGGTTTAGGGTTTAGTGTTTAGGGTTTAGTGTATATTTAGGGTGTAGGGTTTAGGGTTTAGCGTTTAAGGTTTAGGGTTTAGTTTTTTTTTTTAAAAAAAGTTAAGTAAACCGGCAGGTTTAAGTTTATTTAGTTTATTTTTTAATTATTTTAGTTTATTTTATTTTTTTTTATTTAGGATACTTTATTTTATTTAATTCAGTTTTTTTATTTCAGGTTTATTTATTTTAGTTTCATTTTTTTATTTTAGTTTATTTTTTAGGTTTAGGTTTATGTTTATGTTTTACTTTTAGTCTAGTTTTATTTTTATTTTATTTTTGAAGTTTATATTTTATTTTTATATTTATTTTTAAGTTTAGGTTTTTATTTTATTTTTGTAGGTTTAGGTTTTAGGTTTTTATTTCTAGGTTTTATTGTTTAGTTTAGGTTTAGGTTTACTTTTAGTTTATTTTATTTTATTTAGTTTATGGTTTAGCTTTAGGTTTTATTTATTAAGTTTAGTTTATTTAAGTTTAGGTTTAGGTTTCTTTTATTTTATTTTAGGTTTAGGTTTTTTTAGTTTAGGTTTAAGTTTTATTTTTTATTTATTTTTTAGGTTTAGGTTTTTATTTAGTTTTTATTTTATTTTATTTTAGGTTTTTTTTACTTTAGTTTTTTTACTTTATTTAGTTTTTTATTCTTAGGTTTATTTTATTTTTAAGTTGAGTTTAGGTTATTATTTATTCTATTTTAGTTTATTTTTGTTTGTTTATTTTATTTTATTTTTTGGTTTATGTTTAGGTTTTAGTTCATGTTCTTATTTTATTTTATTTTTTTATTTTATTTAGGTTAAAATTTTTATATATTTTATTTTTTAGGTTTTAATTAGTTTACATTTAGGTTTTCACATTTTTAGGGTTTAGTGTTTAGGCTTTAGGGTTTAGCATTTAGTGTTTAAGGTTTTAGGGTTTAGGGTTTTAGGGTCTAGGATTTAGGGTTAGGGTTTAGGGTTTAATATTTAGGCTTTTGTGTTTAGGGTTTTTTGGGTTTAGCATTTAGGGTTTAAAGTTTTGGTTTTAGGGTTAGCTTTGGATTTAAAAAAATTAAGTAAACTGATAGGTTTAGGTTTATTTAGTTTATTTAATTTATTTTTTATTTATTTTAATTTATTTTAATTTTATTTTTATTTATTTTAGTTTATTTATTTTAAGTTTATTTAGTTTAGTTTAGGTTTTTTATTTTAGTTTATTTTTTAGGTTTAGGTTTATTTTTAGTTGAGTTTTATTTTTCTTTTATTTTTTATGTTTAGGTTTTATTTTTTTATTTTAGGTTTAGGTTTAGGTTTTTATTTTATTTTTTTTGGTTTAGATTTTAGGTTTTTATTTTAGGTTTATTTTTTAGGTTTTATTTTTTAGTTTAAGTTTAGGTTTATTTTTAGTTTATTTTATTTTATTTAGTTTAGGTTTAGGTTTAGTTTAGGTTTGGGTTTAGGTTTTATTTATTTTAGTTTAGTTTATTTTAGTTTAGGTTTATTTTATTTTATTTATTTTATTTTTATTTTAGGTTTAGGTTTTTTTTTAGTTTAGGGTTTATTTCAAATTATTTAGTTTAGGTTTAGGTTTAGGTTTAGTTTACTTTAGGTTTAGGTTTAGGTTTTATGTATTTTAGTCTAGTTCATTTTAGTTTAAGGATAGTTTTTTTTATTTTGTTTATTTTATTTTTATTTTAGGTTTAGGTTTTTTTTTATAGTTCAGGGTTTAAGGTTTAGATTTTTGTAGGTTTAGAATTTAGAGTATAGAGTTTAGGGTTGTAGGTTTAGGGTTTAGGGTTTAGGATTTAGAGTTTTTTTAGTTTATTTTATTTTATTTAGTTTAGGTTTAGGTTATTATTAATTTTATTTTAGTTTATTTTTTATTAACTTATTTTATTTTATTTTTAGGTTTAGGTTTAGTTTTTGTTTATGTTTTATATTTTATTTTATTTAGGTTTAAGTTTATTTATTTATTTTATTTATATAGGTTTATTTAGTTTAGGTTTAGTTTAGGTTTAGGATTTAGGGTTTAGGGTTTAGGTTTAAGTTTAGGGTTTAGGGTTTAGGGTTTAGGTTAAGTTTAGGGTTTAGGTTTAGGTTTTATATTTCTTTAGATTTAGGTTTTATGGTTTAGGGTTTAGGGTAGGGTTTAGGAATAGTTTAGGGTTTAGGGTTTAAGGTTTTAGGTTTAGGCTTTAGGGTTTAGGGTTCAGGGTTTTAGGTTTTAAGTTTAGGGTTTAGTCAGGTTTAGGTTAGGAGTTAGGTTAGAGTTTAGGGTTTAAGTTTAGGTTTAGGGTTTAGGTTTAGTTAGGTTTTAGGTTTAGGGTTTTGGGTTTAGGTTTAGGTTTTTAGGGTTTAGGGTTTACGGTTTTTAGGGTTTAGGGTTTAAAGTTTAGGTTTTAGTTTTAGGGTTTAGGTTTTAGTTTAGGGTTGAGGGTTTTTGGTTTTTTATTTTAACAGAGAATAAATTCAGATTCAATATTTCTTCTTTTTTATTTCTTCAATCAAGTAACACACCAAGTTTTCTATAACATAAGCGATGACATAGATGAAAAAGAGCACACATAGAGAAAATAAAAAACCCTAGATAACTAGAACCATCACTACTATAAAGACATGGTTCCATAAGAAGTAGATTGGATTGGTTGTTCTACAGTTTCTCCAGTTCCCATCAAAACTACCCTGGCTTCTCAAGTAGAAAAATCCACCATCATATCCCACGCTCTCCCTCGCCACCACCATGGATATAACCTCGTCTCCTCCCTCTCCATAACCACCTTTGCTCAAACCACCTCCATATCCCACCGGCACCCCCATGATAAATACACCTCGGCCTTCACCTCCACCCAGATCTAGGCACGGTTGATGGTGATGTTCTTACCTTCAAGGTTCTACCAATTCTTGGTGTTTAGGTTTAGGTTTATTTTTGGTTTTAGGGTTTAAGTTTATTTTTTAATTTATTTAGTTACTTTAGGTTTAGGTTTAGGGTTTGGGGTATAAGGTTTAGGGTTTAGGGTTAGGGTTTAGGATTTAGGGTTTATGGTTTAGATTTTAATGTTTATGGTTTAGGGTTTTAGGGTTTAGGGTTTAGGGTTAGGGTTTAGGTTTAGGGTTTCGGGTTTAGCGTTTAGGGTTTAGGGTTTAGGTTGTTGGTTAAGTGTTGTAGGTTTAAGGTTAGTTTTAGGGTTTAGGGTTTAGGGTTTAGGATTTAGGGTTTAAGGTTTTTTTTAAAAGTGATAAGTTTAAGTTTATTTTTTAGTTTATTTTTATTTATTTATTTATTTTTTTTATTTTTTAGAGATTTTATATTTTTATTTAGTTTGTTTATTTATTTTAATTTACTTAATTTAGTTAAATTTTTTATTTTAGTTTATTTTAGGTTTATATTTATTTTAGTTGAATTTTATTTTTTTAGGTTAGTTTAGGTTTTAGGTTTAGTGTTTAGGTTTAGGTTTAAGGTTTAGGTTTAGGGTTTTAGGGTTTAGGTTTTAGGGTTAGGGTTTAGGTTTATGGATTATGTTTAGGGTTTAGGGTTTAGGGTTTTAGTGTTTAGGAGTTTAGGTTTAGATTTAGGTTTAGGTTTTAGGTTTAGGGTTTAGTTTAGGTTTAGGTTTAGGTTTTGAGTTTGGGTTTAGTTTAGGGTTTTAAACTTTATAGGTTTAGGTTTAGGTTAGACTTTTATTTTTATTTTAGGGTTTAGGATTTAGGATTTAGGGTCTAGGGTTTAAGTTTTATGTTTAGAGTTCAAGTTTTAATTTAAGTATAGGATTTGAGATTTTTTAGGGTTTAGGGTTTATGCATTTAGGGTTTAGGGTTTAGGGTATATGCTTTTAAGGCTTAGAGTTTAGTGTTAGGGTTTAGGGTTTAGGGTTTATTATTTAGGGTTTTTTTTAATGTTTAGGGTTTAGGATTGTAAGTTTAGGGTTTAGGATTTAGGTTTAGGGTTTAGGTTTAGGATTTAGGGTTTTATTTTTAAATTAAGTAGGATAGGTTTAAGGTTTATTTAGTTTATTTTTTATTTTTTTTGATTTTATATTTTTTATTTAGGTTTATTTTTATTTTTATTTTTATTTAGGTTTATTTTTATTTTATTTAGTTTATTTATTTATTTTAGTTTATATTTTTATTTTATTTTTAGTTTAGGTTTTTATTTATTTTATTTTAGGTTTTATTTAGTTTAGGTTTAGGTTTTAGCTTTTAGGGTTTAGGGTTTAGGGTTTGGGGTTTAGTTTTAGGATTTAGGTTTTTTTTTAGGTTTACGGTTTAGGGTTTAGAGTTTAGGTTTTAGGTTTTAGGGTTTAGGGTTTTAGGTTCACCTCTTGAGATTGACTTGGAGTCAACTCACTCTGAGAATCCCATTAGAGAAGCTGTAGGTATGCCCGATGAGAAGGTAGAACTTTCGAGCTCATCATTCCAAGAGTCATTAAAGTCAACTTCAAGCAGTTCTACAGGGTAGCACCTGGGATATGGGTAAGCAATTCATTGTTTGGTGAGCGGATAACCCCCACCATGGGATGCTCCACCCATGGATATGCTTGTGGAGGACCAAGCCAGTTGATTACAATGTCTAGCTCACCTTAGAAAGTTTTTAAGCTAAAGTGAATCATATACCCTTGTCTTATCCAAGAGATGGGAGAATCTCTAATCATGGCCTTACTTGTGATCTAGAGATATGCTTAGCTCAATGATGCTATTAAAGGAGGCATGCCAGAAGGACATCTTAGAGTTAAATTCAATGATGAAGACTTACTCTAGGACAAGAACCAACCTCTTTACATTATATGTTTTGAGTTGAAATTTAATTAGATTACTAGGGCTTATAATCCACCAACACAAGGTTGTGGAAATCCCTAAGGTGAGGATTTATGCTCGTAGCACGAGTAAATAGCTACCGGATCCTAAATCTAGGGTGCTTTAGTAGAGCTAAAGCATCTAGCGACAAGTGGACATATGTGTTTACCTCCACAAGAGAGATAAATTGTCGACTTACGGACTTATAAGCTTGGGTGGCCCTCACTAACTCTTCCTATGATTTTAAAACCATGTAGTCAGTCTTATGAATTGCAAGATAGCTAGGGTAGTTATTTAATTAGAAAGACTAAAGTCCTAAACACTCTCTAAGACTAGAGCATGAGTGGTATGAGCATATGACTTAATCTATTGATGCAAAATCTTTTCAAATTTTATTTCATTTTAGACACATCATTTTGATAGAGGCTTTAGGATTTATTGTGCCTAAATGCATGATTAAAAAGGTTATGGGTAAAATCATCTAGGTGTTCCCCACCAAGGGTTCCCCTCACAGTCAAGCATTCCTTTATATGCAAGGATGGAGATCCTTCATGTTCAAGGGAGAAAGAATATGCATTCATGATGTGATATAACCATATAGCTAAGTTTCTAAATCTTTCAATTATCTTATTTATGTCTTAGGCTTTATGATGAGGTTATGAGTTGTTTATAATTTATTTATGAGTGATTAGTTTGGTAGAAAAGTTATTTTTTTATCCTAAGAGCCTAATCATTATCCAAACATTAAAGCATTAATCATTTAATAAACTGAAATGCATGTCTGCATAATGTAAACATAACATCAATAATTATAATTCGTGAGAATAAAGTCGGTACCGTTCACCAGATGGGTAAACAAGCTCTACCATACAACCTAGAATATGAAAAAAATTATAATTATATTAAATGCTATGGGGTCTTCTTTCATCATATCTCAATTTTTTGATTGGTTCCTTCTTTGATTTGGATGGTGCTTGCTTTAAAGGCATCGCACCCCGGACAAAAACTTCTCACTCTAATCCTAATTCTATTGTAAAATTACATTTATGTGGGAAAAGTAAATCTAACTACATGTGCAAAATAGAGTTTAGCTAAATATAATAATTTGGACTTAGCACATACATTTGTCTAACTTGGATTATGCTTAAAGATTTAAGCAACCTGCAAAAAGCATTCACATTTATTTTTAACCATAATCCCTGCAAAAAAAAACATGATTAGGCTAATATTGGCCTATCTAGTCTACACTAACAATCTAAAATAATACATCATAAAACAAAACATACATCATCATACCACTTAGAGCTAGAAGTGGTGACTTAATTCTAATGTGTGCATTAAGGCTTGTATGGTAAGTCTTGTTAGGCATTAGTGTTGTATTTTCTAAGTGTAGAAGGATTCAATTTAACATGAAGGTTGATTTCACTTGAAGTTTAATTTTGAGAATTTTGTTTCATTTGATTACACTTAGTAACTACGTGTTATAAAGAGAGGAAAAAAGGATTTCTCTCTTTCATCCCAACCTTAAGTAACTTTCTAAAGTATATTAATTTTGATTTAGTTCTCTTTAGTGAATGGCTTATTAAATGATTTAATTAATCCTAAGTTTAGGTTCACTTTAAATAATCCTATTCAAAATGAAAGGCATCTTAAGATTAATTTAATTGAATTGATACCACATGACATATATTAAATCTTTCCTTTCCATCACATGTAACATGCATATGATTTAATCTAAGTGTATCTATACATGCAACATATTTTAGCACACTTAAATGATGAATGTATGTGTATGTTTATAATTTATATTTTATTTGATTGAATTATTTAAACATATTAATTTAAAACTTTATCCAAATTCTTATACAAAATGGACATAAGAATGAAATTAAATAGGCATGTGTCGTTGTTAAATCAAGGAACTAAGGTAATCAAATGATCTCCTTGGAGCTAGCTAAAATTCTTCGGGATGTCTAGACTATATAATTTGCATTCAAACATATGTAAATTCATATACATGAACATAGGTAAGCTCCAAATCATATGGCTAATTCAAACTTAATATTATGAATGCATGCAATTTTGATGTAAAATGGATTTTCATTCACTAATCACATATACATACATGTACAAGGATATAAGAAAGTAGGTGTCATTGTTAAACCAGTGAAGTGATGTAATCAAATGACATCCATGGGGCTAACTAAAGCCTCATATTCTCGATGTCAGGATATACTTGCTTTTCTTGGACACACATGGATGTATACATAAATGAGGGAAAGAAAATCATGCAAATATTGTATATTTTGTTTGATTTAATCACTTATAGATATGAATTAAAGCTCTATCCAAATTCTAATGTTTAAATACATAAGAATGAAATCAAATGGGTATGTGACATTGTTAAACGTGGGAAGTGAGGTAATCAAATGACCTCGGGGCTAGCTTAATCTTCATGTTCGAGATGTCAGACTATATATGCTCATTACCATTAATCTTATATAAATCAACACATGAATAGAGGAAGAGAACTCAACATTCATACACTTATGCTATAAGCACATGCATTTCTTATGTATTCATAACTAGCATCATAACACATATTATTATTCATTTATAAGCTTTTGAAAAATACATTTGGATTTAATAGTGATAACCACACATATATTAAAAGATGGATTTTATTTTACTTGATTTTGAAAAGATGGATGCATGAATTCAAATGACATACCAAATTTAACATGATTGGAAAGAGGACTATCAAATATAAGCATGTGATTCATTCAACCAAACTAGTTCTTAAGGATAATGAAATCAAATAAGATTATTTAAAAGCAAACCAAAACTTCTTTATTAATTAAGTTTTGGATTTTATTTGATTTAAAGAGGAAGAGAAATCATCACTTGTTGTTTTAAACCCATTCCACATTAGGGATTTGATTTAATTTAATGAAATGTAATTAGTTGATTTTATGGGTTAATTAAGTTGAACCCTTAATTAGATGAATAATTACCCTTACATGTCACCTTAAAGTAATTAACTAAATAATTATGAGCCAACATGATATGCATGGAAAATAAACTTGCAAAATTCTAGGAAATAAAAGGGGCCTAATGTTAAACTAATAGTTAATTAATTTAAGGGACTTAATTAATTACTCTTATGGTTTTCACACATGTGGACTAACCATAATTTCATTAAACTCCTTTTGGTTACTAGATACCCCCCATGATTTAATTAATTAAGGTGATGTGATTATGATTTCAATTTGGTTAAGTGATTTATTAGTTAAATTTTAATTAATTTCATTTTATAAAGGGTGAAATGAACTTGAAAGAAAGGGGTCCCAACCTTATTTCTTAGTTCACTTACTATTGAAAATGATTAATAAACTTAATTAACCAATTTATTACTATTCATGGGATTAATTAATCATTAATTAACTTAAAGGTTTAATTAATTAGTCAATATTCTAAGTGAAATAAATCCCAAGAAAATCATCATGAGGTATCTCCACTAAATTAACCCACAAATTTGGGATTAATTGCTGTAATTAAGAGTAATTAAGCTAATAAATTTTATTAAATTAAATACTATTCAAAATTATTTAAGATCATTTTTAATTAATTTTTTGAAATACCTTTAAAATTTTATTTTTTTCTTATTTCTCGATGGATTTTTATGATTTTTTTATAAGTTTAGCCATTAAAATGATTAATTAAATTAAAACTAATCCTATTTGGCACATGGCGCTTGCGACTTTCCACATGGCATCGTGAGGGTTACTTAAAACTTATCTAACTCCACACATGGCAGCGGCGGAAGCTTTCTCCACCATTCATCGGTCTATGATTAATCCCATAGCTTAATAGGATTAAATTGATCTAGTGATCTCACAATCCATTTGATCATGTGGAATGGATGGTGTGTGATCTAACATCATGAGAGTGAGAGAATGAGTTTTTCCACCATTGCTCACTTGATCAAGCTTACGAGCTGGATCAACTCAAAGGATCCACACCTTCGACATCGATTAGGGTATCAACCCATTTTTCTAAGGACTGATTTTGGAAGCATACCTTGTTGGAGCTCAAGACCAGTAGCTTGAATGATTGAGGAAGCTTCATCTAGTGGAGACAAAGCCCTATTAAGAAGCAATTGGATCAATTCCTCACTGTTCACTCTGAAGGACATGAACCAATGATTTGGAGCTTACCTTTGATCGAAGTCCCACCTTGAGGAAGCTTAGGAGATGATTAGTTCTTCGATAGGAAGGTGCGTGAAAAGTTAATTTGAGTTTGATGGAGAAATGGGGAGTTAGGTCAATGGGGTGTCTTTTTTGGATGGATGGGAATGGCATTTTGATGAGGAATGAGCTTGGGATCTTAGGGAATGGCTCTAGCTCTCATCTTAGGTAGCTAGGCTCGAAATGATTTTTTTATTATGTATGTGTTGAGTGGAAATGAGGGTGTATACCAATCTTGATCAAATGGTGGGATTGGTTTGGCTTCTGTGGGCCATCTCGGAGTCATGGGTGAGGAGGAGGTGAGTTAGCTTCGGCTTGGTTGGTTGAAGGTGTGAAGGTGGTTGGCGGAGGAATCATGGGTGTCTATGGGTTTCAAATGCTCCAATGGGGAGGGTGAGGTGATTTCACCTCCCATGGGTCATATGACCAACCACCCAGGTGGTTGGGCGGTGTCTAGGTGCTTAGGTGGACCATTGGAGAGTACCAAGTGGCCAAGGAAATGACTACTTACGTGGGTGATTTGTCTCACATGATGCCCCTCATTTAAATTTGATTTGGGCGATTTAAAATGAGCCAAAGTGGGTTAGCCAAATTTCAAGTCAATTGGAGTTGATTTGGTTAGGTTTGGCTCAATTTGACTCATTTAGGTCAAATTGGGTTAGGTTGGGTCAAGTAGACCAATTGTTCAATTGGTCAAACCAAGGATTTTTGGTTCAATTAGTTTGGTTTAGTTTGGCTTAGATTTGATTTTGGCTCATTTGAATTCATTTGGGTCAAATGGGTTAAGTTGACAATTTAACTAAATTTGCCAAATTATCTTGGGTTGGGTGTTGGTTTAGGTTTAGTTTACTAATTGAAGATGATTGTAGGCTTTTGTTTCAATTAATTTGGATTTGGTTTTGATTTAGGCCAACTTGAACCTTTAGGTCAATTTGGGCCAAGTAAGTAAATTGGGTTTAATTGGGTCCAATCATGGCTTTGGTCAAGTTCAACAATCAATTTGGAATGAACTTGAGTCATTGGTTGTAATCAATTTGGTTTATATTTTGATTTGACCAATTTAGTCTTTTAGGTCAATTTGGGTCAACTTAGGTCAAGAGGGAGGGTTTGGTTTGACTCAATTCAAGGTCAAGTCATATTCAAATATTGATTTTGATTTAGTATGAATCATTGGTTTTAAGGGATTTAGCTTAGGTTGTAATTTGGCTAGTTTGGGTACATATGGGATAAGGGGATTGACTTGGTTTGACCCAATTTGTGATAATTGATCAACCTAGGGTTATCAACAATCATGATGGGAGATTTTGATGGGCATGGTTCAATCCAATTTGGGTAGGATTAAAACTTGGCTCAAATAGGTCAAATTTATGGGTCAAGTGGACCAATTAGTTGGCTTGATTTTGGGTTGAGTTTGATTTAGTTGAGTTTGTATGGATTTGGGATTGATATATAAATTCAATTGCAATTAACTTGGTTCAAATGGGTTTTGGTTCATTTGAACATTTCAAGTCAAAAGGTTAGGTTTGACTTGGGTTGATTTTGGTTTGGCTTGATGATTAGATTTCATTTATATTTGTGAATATGATTGAAGGTATGATTGATTCATGAGAAAATCAATTGAATTTGTGTTTTGGAATGAAGGAATTTGGCTAAGTCCATGGAGTAGCTTCATGTGGCTTAGGTTTGTATTTTGGTTTGATTTAGTTTTGATGATTTAAATGTATATTTCATTTAAATTTGTGAAGATGATTGAAAATATGATTGATTTGTGAAAATCAATTGAGTTTGACTTGAATAAGATTTGGCTAAATCCATGCAATAGGTCATATAGCTTAGGAAGGGTTTTGATTTAATTTGATTTAGTTTGATTTAGTTTTGATCATTTGAATGTAGATTTGATTTATATTTAGGAAGATGATTGAAGATATAAATTTATTATTATAGAAAATCAATTGATTTTGGATTGATTTGGATTAAGATTTGGCTAAGTCCATGGGATATGGCTTAGGAAGGGTTTCAAGTTTGGATTTGATCATGGGTTTCAATCATTTGGTTTTGGAATTTGGGTTTGAATTTGGATTTGAATTTGATGTTTGAATTGAACTTGAGGTTTGAGAAGGTGAACATGGATTTGATTTGGGTTGTAGGGTGGACTATCTAATCCTTAAGGCATAATCTAATCGTATGGTTAACCCTTCTAAATATTTCAGCTTAGGATAAGTGTTTACCTAATTTTTAGAAGTGTATTATAATTAGGGAAGTCTTAGTGTCTAGAAGACTCATAAGTCTAACATGGGAAGATTGAATGCACTCCAAAGTGAGGTGTAAACTCCATAGTGTTGCCCTTGGGAGATAGATGATTGGAAGGAAGCAAAGTTTCACATTATAGACTGGATACATCTCTGATGCTTTGCTTGGGAGACCATGGATAAGAACAACATATTCTCTCTACACTAGTGTATGAAGTTTGTGGGATCATCTATTGTGTCAAAGGAGATCTCATGCCATTTACAGTTCATGAGGCGGCATATATGAGGATGTTACTACCTCCCTCAAAGAAGTCTATTCTGAACTTGGCCAAAGTTTAAAAATAAAAATAAAAAGAAAAAAAAAAAAAGAAAATGAAAAAAATAAAAGAGAAATAGACTTGGAGGAGGAAGTGGAGCATGACATTAGATTCCACCCACAGTTCATTACTCCATTTGAACATAAGGGTAGGACGACGACCTCCACCGGGGGCTAGTTTAGAGAGGTCCCAGGGGTGGAAAACCTCCATTGGCCACAATAGAAGATATGTCCCTACGAGTACACTGTATATAGACTTAGAATCTAGTTCATAGGATGAGTCTTATATGGTTAGCACACCATTTGTTCACAATAGATTCTCTTGGAGGTGACACTTGAGATAGTGATGAAGAGCTCAAAGTAAAGCATAAGTTTATCCAAGTCTATATGTGAAATAGTTAGGCATCGTTGGGAACCTTAGCTCTAACCCACTTTTCTAAAAAAGCTAAGGGTTTGGTAGTTAAGAAGCTCTTAAGTCATCCACATGTGAAGACTCAGAGGTTCTTCAGGAGCATCATCCTCAAGAAGTTGATGTAGAACTTGAGAATGATTCATATAAAGATTTAATAAGATTACCTTTTGATTGGTACTTGCCTTGTGTTCATAATTTAGCAAAGAAAGGGTTAATCCACATACTTGGTTAAAGCATAAGTTAGACTACTTGAAAGAATATAGAAGAACAAATGCAAAAGCTTTCAATCAATCAAGGACTGATAAGTGGGTCAGTCGATGATGACCATTGCTTAGTCATCACCAATCATTTGGAATCTTGGGTTATTTTCTAATCACATTAAATCATGTGAGGAGTTGTGCTTAGAATCTTTGATAATCTAGATGATTTTGAAGTTAAAGATGCAGTTTGAAGAGATCAAGTCAACCATCGATGAGCTCAAGGAAATCAACTTAGAAATTGAAGAAGATCCACACATGACATACATCAGTTCTTTGTTGAATGAAATTGAAACCAATGACTTAGTTAGGATATTGATTGAGTTTAAGGACTACTTCACATTGAGTTATGAAGAGATGCCTTGATTGGCTCACATGCGGTCCATAAACTAGTAATAGCCTACTAACCCTATCAAGCAAGCTCCTAGATGCATGCGATTAAACATGGAACAATAGGTCATTTCTGAAGTCAAGAAGTTGATCAATATTGGCTTCATCCGAGAAGTAAAATAACCTACCAGGTTAGCCAGCGTCTTTCTAGTTAGGAAAAAGAATGGCCAAATTCACATATGCATCAATTTTAGGAATTTAAATAAGGCATGTCCAAAAGATGAATTTCCATGACTAATCTTGAGTGATGGTGGAGATTGCCTCATCTTATGCGTCTTCTCTTTCATGGATGGCTCATCTAGATATAACCAAATAAAGATGGCCCTTGAAGATGAAAGAAACACTACTTTTAGAACCGTCAGAATCTTGCTATAAGGTCATGCCTTTTAGCCTTAAAATGTGGGTGCTTTACATTGGTGTAACTCAAATCTTCAATGAACTTATTCATCATCAATTCAAGTGCTATGTCGATGATCTCATGGTCAAAGTAAGAAAAGGAAGACCATCTCTTTGACTTGAGAGTAGTTTTCAAATAGTTAAGATAATTTAACTTCAAAATGAACCCTCTAAAGTGTGCATTGGATTAGCTTGGAAATTCCTTGGGTTTGTTGTCGACACAGGTGAAATCGATCGAGAAGATCAAGGTGATATTAGAAATGCCATCCCTAAAAGTTTAACTCAACTTAGATAATTCGAGGTTGGCATATCTAAGATGCTTTATATCTAACATATCGGAAGATGTATTCATTCAGCACTTATCAAAAGGATGCCAAGTTTAAGTGGGATGATAAGTGTAAGCATGCCTTCGAAGACATCAAGCATTACCTGATGACGCTGCCAGTTCTAGCCGCCCCTATCCTGAGAAAGATGCTCATACTTTACACTACTATGTTAGATGACTCCCTTGCTGCTTTGTTAGCCCATGCCAATGATGAAGAGAAGGGAAATGCACCCTACTACTTCAGTCGTCATCTAATCCCTGCTGAGGCTAATTATCCACCATTGAGAAGCATTGCTTAGCTTTAATCTTTGCATCCTAAAGCTATAGCATTACATGCTTCCTCATATGTGAACTTAATCTCTAGGATCAATCCACTATAATATCTCATGACACGGCGACCTATCAAATGATTGGCTGGCGTGCATGATCCTCTCAGTTTAATATTACCTTCATACCCCTCATGCGGTGAAAGAATCCTACTAGAATTTCTTAGTGGCACACCACTTCTTTTTCTCTTAGTGATGATCTCCCGATGAACAAATCATGAACTTAGGAAAGCATTCACCATTGGGAGATGTACTTTCATGGTGTGACTTTCTCTCAAAGAGGAGAAGAACCACAATCTACTATTCTAGGAAAGGCAGTGGTATGAATAGTTCTCTTAACTCGGAATGCAATGTGATGAGATTCTCATATCATCTTTCCAATCCTTGCACCAATAATGAAGTCGAATATGAGGCTCTAATTAGGTCAGGAATTAGTATTACTCAAGCATCAGAACATCAACATCTTTAGGATTCTCTAGTTATCAACTAAATCATTGGGTCTATAAGGTTAAAAAGCCCAAGCTCCATCACTACCACAAGTACACCATAGAGTTGTTAGCCAAAATCCCAAAGGTTACCATTTATAAGATTCCTCAATAAGAGAATGTTGTAGCGTATACTTTATCCAAGCTTGCTGAGGAGTTGGAATGTCTGGAGGATGAGTCCATATCAATAAAGGTCCAAAATAGATAAGTCTTATCCCTTATTGATATTGAACTCATCAAAAAGTACTCTCTTGAAGGGGAGGTTTCCATTGCTAAGAAGGAGGAGGAGTTATTTTGGAGGCAACCATTCATTGATTACTTAAATAAAGAAAAACTACCTCAAGACAAGTACCAAACCTATCAGATGAAGCAGAGATCACTTTCTACACTCTTGTGGATAGTGTCTTATACTAGCAGTCTTTAGATCATATATGGTTTTGTTGTTTAGACAAGTATGTAAGATCATGAGGTACACTTAGGATTATGTGGAAAGAAATCCTTTCAAAGATGAAAGCCAAGATCAAGAGACTAGGATACTACTAGCCATCGATGATCAAGATTGCATGGATCTGACTAGGCAATGCCACAATGTCAAATACGATGTGGTCCTACACCAACCACCTACATCCTACATTAGCCTTATGGCCATTCAAGTGGTAGTGACATAGTGGGTCTGAGTGATCCTCCTTTTCCAAGGGTCATTGGTTCATCTTAGCTACTACTAACTACTTTTCCAAATGGGTGAAGATGATTTCACTCAGAGAGGTCACAACTTAGCATGTGCTCTAATTTTTTAAGAACCATATTGTATATAGGTTCAGAGTGCCTCGATGAATTATATCTGATAATGGTACTACATTCAAGAGCATCGAGATCAACAACTTTGCCCAGAGACACAACATAGATTGGAGATATTTTACCATCAACTACTCGAGGGAAAATAACTTAGCAGAAGCCTTCAACAAAACTCTCATCCAAATACTAAAGAAGACACTCAATAATAATAAGTGACAGTGGCATGAGCAGCTAGTTGAAGCCTTATGAGCCTACCACCACATATAGAACTCCAACTCAGTCTACTCCTTTCACTTTAGTGTATGGGTCTAAAATTGTTCTATCATTAGAAGTCCAACTCTCATCACTAAGGATAGTTGTGAGTAGCAAGATCACGAATGCCAAGTTGCACTTAGAAGAGCTCAAAGGATTGGAAGAGAGACGCCTATGGGCATGCCAAAACCTTGAGTTGTACAAAGCTAAAATTATTCAAGCTAATAATAAGTTTGTTCGTCTCAGAGCTTTTTAAGTAGGAGAGCTTATTTTAGTTCTAAGGAGACCGATTGTTGCCCATTGTAAGATGGGAGGCAAGTTTGAACCCACTTGGGAAGGCCATAGAGACTACCAAGGAGGATCTTACTTATTAATCATAAGGGAGAGTAATGCTTCCGGTCAATGGGTTCTACCTAAATAAATATTATAAATCATGTTTGAAAATAATTATCAATAATGAAAATTCCATTTTGAATTCAATCTCTTCCATGTTGAAAGTATTCTTGTTTATGAATCTCCATGATGTGTTTAGGGTAGGTGGAAACCTAGCGTATCCTATCCTTCATCGACACAGCACAAATACAAACTACACACAAACATATAAAATAAACACATATCTTTTATCTCAGAAACTAGTTGAGATAACTCCCAGTGACACTCACTAGGTGCTCAGGTTAATTGGCGTGCTACCAGTGTATCACCCAGTGGTCTTCTTGCTTTGGAGGATGTAAGTCTACTGTGCTTTCCTTTCTTACTTGGCCAATGCACAACATAATATACTAAAACATTTCAAAACATCTTATAACATCCAAAAACATATCACTACATGATCAAATATATGATGCTATATTATACTATAATATATAGTATTATAGTATGATTTAGGGTTAGGGTTTAGGGTATTCAAATCTCTAATAGTCAAGGGAAAGTCTCTTGAAGACATTTTCTTTAGCTACCATAACTATGTTAGGATTAGGTCATTCTTTAGATCTACTCCTAATGACATCTTTATTCATGATTTAGGGTTTAGGGTTTAGGGTTAGGGTTTAGGGTTTAGGGTTTAGGGTTTTGATTTAGGGTTTAGGGTTTAGGGTTTTAGGGTTTAGAGTTTAGGCTTTAGGGTTTTAGGGTTTAGGGTTTAAGGTTTAGGGCTTTAGGGTTTAGGGTTTAGGGTTTAGAGTTTAGTGTTTAGGGTTTAGGTTTAGTTTAGGTTTATCATTTAGGGTTTAGGTTTTAATTTTAAGGTTTAAGTTTTAGTTTAGGGATTAAAGTTTTTTTTTAATAGAGAACAAATTTAGATTCAACATTTCTTCCTTTTGATTTCATCAACCAAGTAGCACCCCAAGTTTTTTGAGACACAAGCAATGACATAGATCAAAGATAAGTACCCATAGAAACAAAACCTAGATAAGTAGACTATCTCTACAAATAAATAGTTCCATAAATAGCATGAGATCAACCATTCTTTCTCCGGTTCCCAGAACCACGACCTCTAGTAGTAGGGTCCACCATCATATCCTTGATCTCTCCCTCCACCACCACCAGTTTGTAACCTCTGCTCCTCCCACCTCCCACCTTACTGGACCACTTGCCTCCATATCCACCAACACCTCTAGATCCCCCACCACCACTGTGATAATCGCCAGCCTCTACCTTCGCCTCCACCGTTAGATCTAGACTAAGCCTAGTTGATGATGATGTTCCTGCCGTCAAGGTTTTGCCCATTCTTAGGATTTAGGGTTAGTTTAGGGTTTAGGGTTTAAGGTTAGTTTAGGGTTTAGGGTTTAGGGCTAGGGTTTAGGATTTAGGATTTAAGGTTTAAGGTTTAGGCTTTTAGGGTTTAGGGTTTAGGGTTTAGGGTTTTTGGGTTTAGCATTTAGGGTTTAGGGGTTAGGGTTTTTAGGTTTAGGGTTTAGGGTTTATGATTTTAGGGTTTAGGGTTTAGGGTTTAGGTTTAGTTTTAGGATTTAAGGTTTAGGGTTTAGGGTTTAGGATTTAGGTTTTAGGGTTTTATTTTAAATTAAGTAAACCGGTAGGTTTAGGTTTATTTAGTTTATTTAATTTATTTATTTATTAGTTTATTTTATTTTTTTATATTTTACTTTTTTATTTTTATTTAGTTTAGTTTATTTATTTGAGGTTTACTTATTTTAGTTTAGTTTTTTATCTTAGTTTATTTTTAAGTTTAGGTTTATTTTTAGTTGAGGTTTATTTTTATTTTATTTTTTAGGTTTAGGTTTTATTTTTTATTTTTAGGTTTAGTTTAGGTTTTTTTAATTATTTTAGGTTTAGGTTTTAGGTTTTTATTTTAGGTTAATTTTTATGTTTTATTTTTTAGTTTAGGTTTAGGTTTATTTTTAGTTTATTTTATTTTATTTAGTTTAGGTTTAGGTTTAGGTTTATGTTTTAGTTATTTTAGTTTAGGTTTAGGTTTATTTTGTTTTTTTTACTTTATTTTTTTAGGTTTAAGTTTTTATTTTTAGTTTAGCATTTAGGTTTTAATTTTTATTTATTTTTTGGTTTTATTTTTAGGTTTATTTTTTTAGATTAGGTTTTTATTTAGTTTTTATTTTATTTTGTTAGGTTTAGTTTATTTGATGTTTTTATTTTATTTATGTTTTTTTATTCTTAGGTTTATTTTATTTTTTTAGTTTAGTTTAGGTTTTATTTATTTTATTTTAGTTTATTTTTATTTTTTATTTATTTTATTTTTAGGTTTAGGTTTTAGTTTAGTTTTTTTATTTTATTTTATTATTTTACTATATT
>JAKCPB010000034.1:0-68729 GCA_021442155.1 Cymbidium sinense
AGAATACACTTATTGATTTTGAGGAGGTAGTAAGTCGCATCCTCATATATGCCGACCTTGAACTATAAATGGCTTGAGAACTCCTTTGACACAGTAGACGATCCCACCTCTCACGAACTTCATACACTAATGTAGAGAGGATGGAACGATGTTGTTCTCATGTATGCATGGTCTCCCAAGCAAAGAGTTGAAAGATGTATCTGTGTTTATAATGTGAAACTTGGCTTCAGTCATCCAATCATCTATCTCTAAGGGCATATGGAGCCTAAGGCTTTGACCTCACTTTGGAGTGTAGATTCCATCCCATCTTCAAGACATCAGACTTCCCCGTCATAAGACACTTCAATTAGGTAAACAAACCTAAGCCCAAAAAGACTTAGAAGGGTTAACCATAGATTAGGTTATGCCTTGGGATTAAGATAGTCCACCCACCCCTACAACCCAATCCATGTTCACCTTCTCAAACCATAACCTCAAGTTCAATTCAAACATCAAATTCAAATCCAAATCCAAACCAAATTCCAAAACCAAATGATTGAAGCCCATGATCAAATCCAAACTTGAAACCCTTCCCAAGCCATATGACCTATCCTATGGACTTAGCCAAATCTTAATCCAAATCAATCCAAAATCAATTGATTTTCTCATAATCAATTTATATCTTCAATCATCTTCCTAAATATAAATCAAATATACATTCAAATGATCAAAAGTAAATCAAACTAAATCAAATTAAATCAAAACCCTTCCTAAGCCATATGACCTATCCCATGGACTTAGCCAAATATTAATCAAAATCAAGTCAAACTCAATTGATTTTCTCACAAATCAATCATATTTTCAATCATCTTCATAAATTTAAATGAAATATACATTTAAATCATCACTAAATCAAACCAAATCAAAATCCAAACCTAAGCCACATGACAACTCCATGGACTTAGCCAAATTCCTTCATTCCAAAACCCAAATTCAATTGATTTTCTCATGAATCAATCATACCTTCAATCATATTCACAAGTATAAATGAAATCTACCATCAAGCCAAACAAAATCAACCCAAGTCAAACCTAACTTTTGAAAATGTTCAAATGAACCAAAACCCATTTGAACCCAAGCCATTGAAATTAAATTTATATATTAATCATAAATCCATATATAAACTCAACTAAATCAAACTCAACCCAAAATCAAGCCATCTAAACCCAATTGGTCCGCTTGACCCAAAATGGCTAATTTGACTTATTTAAACCAAGTTCTAATCCTACCAAAATTGGATTAAACCAAGCCCATCAAAACCTCCCATCATGATTGTTGATCACCCTAGGTTGATCAATTATCAAATTCAAACCAAGTCAACTTGGTCATTTGACCAACCCATATGAACCCAAACTAGCCAAAATACAACCAAATCCTTGAAACCAATGATTCATACCAAATCAAAATCAATATTTGAATATGACTTGACCTTCAATTGAGTCAAACCAAACCCAATTGGCCTCTTGACACAAGTTGACCCAAATTGACCTAAAAGACCAAATTGGATCAAATCAAAATATAAACCAAATTGATTGCAACCAATGGCTAAAGTTTATTCCAAATTGATTGTTGAACTTGACTAAAGCCATGATTGGACCAAAGCCATGATTGAACCCTAAAGGATCAAGTTGGCCTAAATCAAATTAATTGAAACCAAAGCCTACAATCATCTTCATTGGTCAACTAAACCCAAACCAACACCTAACCTAATTTGTCAAATTAACCCATTTGACCCAAAATGAATTCAAATGAGCCAAAATCAAACTAACCAAATGATCATATGAACTTGACTCCAACTGGTTTGACCACTTGACCAATTGGTTAACTTGACCCAACCTAACCCAATTTGACCTAAATGAGTCAAATTGAGCCAAACCTAACCAAATCAACTCCAATGGACTTAATTTAACCCATTTTTGGCTCATTTCAAATCCCAAATTAAATCCAATGCCAAATGATCATTCTACCTTAGGTCAAGATAAATCACCCATGTAAGTGGTCATTTCCATTCCATGGCCATACTCCCAATGGTCCACCTCACCTAGACATTGCCCAACCCACCTAAGTTGGTCATGACCATGGGAGGTGAAATCACCTCACCCACTGGAGCATTTGAAACCCATAGGACACCAATGATTCCTCCTTGGTGGCCACCTCCACACCTTCAACCAACCAAACTGAGCCAACTCACCTCCTCCCTGCCCCCCACGACCCTCTAAGATGAATGCCACACTATAAGCCAAACCATCCCACCATCCGACAAGATGAAGCACACCCCTCATTTCCACTCAAACACATAAAATCATTCCTCGAGCCTAGCTACCCAAGATGACCCATTAGAGCCATTCCCAAGCTCTCCTATCAAAAAATGCCATTCTCATCAATAGACACTCCCATTTTACCTAACTTCCCCATTTCTCCATCAAACTCAAATTTTGCACACCTTCCCTAGGCCTCGAGCAAACAAATCATCTCCCAAGCTTCGAGCACCAGAGGTGGGACTTTGATCAAAGAGAAGCTCCAAATCATTTGATCCAATACGTTCAAGTTTCATCTCCACTGATGAAGCTTCAATCATTCAAATCACCAATCTTGAAATTCTTCTATGCTTCCAAAAAACTAATCCTTAGGGGTTGGAGCTTTTGAAGAAAACTTGCATCTCATGTGATCTTAACCGGATCTTTGACCGTGTCGGAAGGTGTGGATCCTTAGAGTTGATCCTGCAAGTGGATAGACTCCATTTTCCTCACTGATGTGATCAGATCATGCATCCCACGCATGATCAAAATGGACAATCGTGATTAGATCTAGATTGGACCGATTTAATCCGCTGCTTAATCATGGGTCGATCTTAATCGATGTGACGAGAAAGTGCATCGTCATCAATGTAGGAACTGAGTCAAATAAGTTTTAAGTTGCCAATCCCATGGAAAGGAACATTATTTTAATTAGGCTTTAATTAATCATTTTAATGGTGAAACTTCAAAATTATAAAAAATCATAAAAGAAATAAAAAAATTAAATACTATTTTAAAGGTATTTCAGAGAGAGAATTAAAAATGATCTAGCTAATTTTGAATAATTAAGGTTTAATAAAATTAATTAGCTTAATTAATTAATTACTTGAGCAATTAATACCAAATTTGTGAGTTAATTTAAGGGATGACCTCACCCTATGATTTTCTTGGGATTACATAATTAAGAAATTTGACTAAAAAATTAAACCTTAATAATTAATGATTAATTAATCCCATGAACAATAATAAATTGGTTAATTAAGTTTATTAATCCTTGTTCAACATTAAGTGAACTAAGGAATAAGGTTGGGACCCCTTTCCCAAGTTAATTTCACTTTTTTAAAATGAAATTAATTAAGATCTAATTAATTAATCACTTAATCAAATTGAAATCATAATCACATCGACCCAATTAATTAAATCATGGGGTAGATCTTTAGGTGTTTAATAACCCAAAGGAGTTTAATGAAATTATGGTTATCCACATGTGTGGAAAACTAAAATAATTAATTAAGTCCCTTAATCTAATTAACTATTAATCATGAGCCAATTGCATTAGGCCCTTTTTATTTCCTAGGATCATTACAAGTTTATTTTCCATGCATATCATGTTGGCTCATAATTATTTAGTTAACTACTTTAAGGTGACATAGGTAAGAATAATTAATTCATCTAAGGGTTCAACTTGCTTAAATTAAATAAATCACTAATGTGGGATGGGTTTAAAATAGTAAGTGATGATTTCTTTTCTCCTCTTTAAATCAAATCAAACCCAAAACTTAATTAATAAAGAAGCTTTGGTTTGCTTTAAATAATCTTATTTGATTTGATTGTCCTTAGAACTAGTTTGGTTGAATAAATCACATGCTTATATTTGACTATCCTCTTTCCAATCATGTTAAATTTGGTATGTCATTTGAATTCATGCATCCATCTTTTCAAAATCAAGTAAAATAAAATGGATTTACTTTATGTAAGCTTGCATGAGTTGATTTAATTTAATATATGCATGGCTATTATCACTATTAAATCCAAATGTATTTTTCAAAAGCTTATAAATGAATAATAATATGAGTTATGATGCTAGTTATAAATACATAAGAAATGCATGTGCTTATAGCTTAAGTGTATGAATGTTAAGTTCTCTTTCCTCTATTCATGTGTTGATTTATATAAGATTGAATGGTAATTATATATTTTGGACATCCAGGAACATGAAGCTTTAGCTAGCCCAAGGAGGTCATTTGATTACCTCACTTTCCTGGTTTAACAATGACACGTACCCATTTGATTTCATTCTTATGTATTTCAACATTAGAATTTGGATAGAGCTTTAATTCATATATATAAATGATTCAATGAAAAAATATACAATCTTTGAATGGTTTTCTTTCCCATATTTATGTATACATCCATGTGTGTCCAAGAAAAGCAAGTATATATGAGACATCCAGAATACAAGGCTTTAGTTAGCCCCAAGGAGGTCATTTGATTACCTCACTTCTAGTTTAACAATGACACATACTTGTCTATATCTTTGTACATGTATATGTATATGTGAATGAAAATCCCATTTTACATTAAAATTGCATGCATTCATAATTGACTAAGTGGTTGAATTAATTAGCCATATGATTTGGAGCTTACTTCCTATGTTCATGTATACAAATTTACATATGTTTGAATGCAAATGGGTATATAGTCTGGACATCCCAAGAATATGAGGCTTTAGATAGCTCCAAGGAGGTCATTTGATTACCTCACTTTCTAGTTTTTAACAATGCCTAATATTTAATTTTATTCTTATGTCCTTTTTGTATAATAATTTGGATAAAGTTTTAAATTAATATGTTTAAATAATTCAAATAAATAAAATATAAATTCTAAACATACACATACATTCATCATTTAAGGTGTGCTAAAATATGTTGCATGTAGATATACTTAGGATTAAATCATATGCTTGTTACATGTGATGAAAAGGAATGATTTAATATATGTCATGTGGTAGTAAATTTAATTAAATTAATCATAAGATGCCTTTCATTTTGAATAGGATTATTTAAAGTGAACCTAAACATGGATTAA
The DNA here is from genome assembly GCA_021442155.1 of Cymbidium sinense. NCBI lineage: Eukaryota > Viridiplantae > Streptophyta > Magnoliopsida > Asparagales > Orchidaceae > Cymbidium > Cymbidium sinense. The sequence continues at coordinate 5,145 of JAKCPB010000034.1, forward strand.
TTAAATAATTTAATAAGCCATTCACTAAAGAGAATTAAGTCAAATTAATATACTTTAGAAAGTGACTTAAGGTAGGGATGAAAGAGGGCAGTCCACTTTTCCTCTCTTTATAACACTTAGTTCCTAAGTGTAATAAAATGAAACAAAAGATAACACAAATTAAAATTTTCAAATCAATTAAACTACTTCCAGTGAAATCAACCTTTCATGTTAAATTGAATCCTTCTACACTTAGAAAATACAACACTAATGCTAACAAGACTTACCACAAGCCTTAATACACACATTAGAATTAAGTCACCACCACTCTAAGTTAGGATGGTGTATGATGTGATATATGATTTTTTTTATGATGTATTATTTTAGATTGGATGTTAGGGTGTATACTTTGTAGACTGGATGATAGGCCAATATTTTCCTAATCATGTTTCTATAGGGGGGTTATGCTTAAGGGATGCTTAAAAATAAATGTGAATGCTCTTTTTGCAAGTTGCTTAAATCCTTAAGCATAATCCAAGTTAGAGTGGGCTTAGTTACCCATGTGTAGGGTGCTAAGTCCAAATTATAAATACAAGCTTGGGATTATATGTATATTTAGCTAACATTTATTTTGCAGGTGTAGTTAGATTTACTTTTCCCATAGAAATGTAATTTTTTCAATAGGAATTAGGATTAGTGCTATGGGGGATTAGGATGAGCAGTGGAAGGCTTTGTCCTGGGTGCCCTGTGATGCCTTTGAAGCAAGCACCATCCAAATCAAAGAAGGAACCAAATCATAAATGGAGATATGAAGAAAGAAGACCCCATATCATTTAATACAATTATAATTATTCTTTCATATTCGGGTTGTATAAGGGTGAGCTCTACCCATCTTTTCTCTCTTGGGTTGTATGAGGAGGTATCCGCATAGACCTTTTATTCTTTTATGATAGTTTATATAATTATTTGATGTTATGTTTACATTGTGCATTAGGATGACATGTTTTCATAGTTTCTTAAATGATTGATGCTTTAATGTGCTTGGATATGATTAGGCTCTTAGGATAAAAATAGCTTTTCTACCTAATCACTCATAACTAAATTTTAAACAACTCAAAAACCTCATCATAAAGCCTAAGACATAAATAAGATAATTAAAAGATTTAACAACCCCTTATGTATGGTTGTATGTTTCACATCATGCATGCATATTCTTTCTCTCTTGAACATGAAGGATCGTCATCTTTGCACAATAAAGGAATGCTTAACTTGTGAAGGCATCCCTTGTGGTGGAGAATGCCATCATCTAGGTAATTTGACCTATAACCTATTTCATCATGCATTTAGGCATAAGAAATCCTAAAGCCTCTATTAAAATGATGTGTCTAAAATGAAATAAAATTTGAAAATATTTTGCATCTATAGATTAAGTCATATGCCCATACCACTCATGCTCTAGTCTCTTTCTAATTAAATAACTATCCTAGCTATCTTGTAATTAATAAGACCGACTACATGGTTTAAAATCATATATAAGTTAGCTGACCACTCGGCGGTTATAAGTCCAAAAGTTAGATAATTTATTCTCTCTTGTGGAGGTAAACCCTTATGTCCACCTGTCACTTAGATTTAGGTCATGCTTTAGCTTGTACTAAAGCTACATAGATTTAGGATCCAAGGTAGCTATTTCCTTCGGGCTATGAGCATAAATCCTCACCTCTTAGGCATTCCAACAACCTTATTTTGGTAGATTATAAGGCTAGTAATCTAATTAAATTTCAACTCAAAACATATAAATCTCCTCAACTTCAAAATTATGAAGCCCGACTATAGGATAGATTGGAATGCTTATTAGGCTTCCTAGCATCATGAGCATTTCCTACTTATTTCATTTGAATTCCAAAAATAAGTCTTCTCCTTGAACTTTCCCAATTGATTTTCCAAATACAACAAATCTTTTGATAGTCTAACCTTGAAATCTTTGGAGATGATAATTGTCTACTTTAATGAGTATTCTTAGAAATTTCATTTCTAAGATGTAATTAACTATAGAGGCTTGCCTCCATAGAAACTTAAGAACGGTTTAATATAAACCCTACTTTATTCATCCATGTAAAGTAGTGAAATCTCAGTACATTCAGACCCATCATGCAGAGTCCTTATTTGATTAGGTCCATTATAAGGTGATGTCTCTATCTTTCAAGATAGTACATAATATGTCAATCTTGTACCCAATCACCTCAAAAGTATCCCCTACATGTGTGGTGCCCCATGCATCCAAAATAAACACCACAAGACCCTCTCTTTGTTCATTGAATCCTCTCAACATCATCCTTTCTTTTTTAGAGTTTGGAGATGTCGATCCTCAAGTAGGCAAGGGTTCTTAGACTCATAATGTTGATTGATACACACAGTAAACTCGGATAGCTTGTATCCCAACATCCACTATAATGTAAAGAGGTGTTTCGTCATCCCTGAGTAAGTCTTCATCAAATGTAACTCCTAAGATGTCCCAGTGGCATGCCTCCTCTTTAGTAGCGTCGGTGCTAAGCATATCTCTAGATCAAGTAAGGCCATAATTAGAGATTCCCTCATCTCTTTGGATAAGACAAGGTTAGTATATGCTTAACTTAGCTAAAACTTTGTAAGGTGAGCTAGGACATTGTAATCAACTCGCTTGGTCCTCCATAAGCATTTCCATGGGTGGAGCATCTATGGAGGGGCTATCGCTTCAAACCAATGACTTGCTTACCCTTATCCTAAGGTGCTACCCTAGGAGGTAGAACTTTGCAATTGTGTAGGTTGACTACAGTGACTTCTTGGAATGATGAGCTTATGGAAAGTTCTACCTTCTCATCGGGCATACCTACAGCTTCTCTTATGAGATTCTCAGAGTCAGTTAACTCCAAGTCAATCTCAAGAGGTGATTGATTGAGAAGGATAGTCGACTTTGAATCGAAAGGAAAGGATCAGAACTACTAAAGTAATTATTTTTATTTAGACTTGGAGAGCTTTCAATAGGAATAAAATCAAGAGCATCAGAAGTAGACAATATATAAGTAGAATCTTCTTTCTTCATTAATTTCTATTTGGGTGGAGGTACATGATAGATATCAAGTAAAGTAAGCGGAGAAAGGGATTTAGTGCTCTTATCCATAGATATAATGCTCTTGCTGGTAGAAGAGGAGTTAGCAGAAGAGGTGGTAGCTACAACAGTGTAGGGAGTACTGGACTTGGATGGTGGCTATGCTACTTGACTATCCTGGGCAAGTATGGTGAGCTGCTGCTATTAGTGGGCTGTAATGCTCCTCGAGTTGTCCTTTGTAACTAGCAAGCCTTCCTTGGTGTTGGAGGTTTGAGCTACTTTACGCTAAGAAAAGCTTCTTGATCTTAGAAATGATCTTCTTAGAGGTTTGGGGTAGGAGATCTCTAAGAGTTGGGTGGTTGTTTTAATAAGTATTCTTTAGGGATAACTATGGCTCTCAACTTATAGCTGCACTCAAGCTAGTCCTTAAAAGTGATACAATCCTCTAAGACATGGCCTAACATGCGGTGGTAGGGCAATAGCTAGGATCATCGCTCTTGCCCACTTCCTCAAGCCTCTTAGGCTCTGGTAACTGAAAGTCAGGTTTCTTTAAGAGATTCTTAAAGATTTTCTAACTACCTCTCTCTTGAATGAATATGGCTTATTCAATCTATCGGCCGAGTAGGTGGAAAGTAGCTACTGGCGATGGATATGAATCGCGGGTAGGCTATGAGGTGGTGGAAATGGTCATTTGGTGGTGGGGTGTATGATGGAGGTGGTGAAGAGGAGGTGGCAAAAAGGCTGAGCTCATGGTCTCTCTTGAACTGCTGCTCTCTCTTCCACTCTATCCACTAGCTTCTTCTCAAACACCTTCGGCTTGATGATGATTGGTGGGAAAGGACAACTATTTGGCTTCTTGTTGTTTAGATGCCTTGTTGATTAATTTCTCGAATGTTTTGATGGTAAAGCCCCCATGAAGGCAGGGCCATGGATATTCTTGAGAAGAATCTCAATGCCATCTATTTGGACTTGTGGTTCCCATTTCATGCCAGGTTGTGCCACGAATGTGATCAACAAGGGACTCGTTGAGTTTTGTATCTCTAATGAGGTCACCTATAATGACTCTCTTGAGCTCCAACAAACCTCTTGATGAAGAGGTGCATCCAAAAGTCTTCATCGAACCATTGGGGTTGGTGTACCAATCAAATGCAACACCTCAGACTACTATGAAAAGAAGAGTGCATTGATGCCACTTTTGCAAAATCTAATGTGCAATATGTGTTATCGTGGGTTTCCCACTATCAAAGATCTTGAAGGATGGCACACAAAACCTAAATAAAATAAGAACTAAATAAAAACCTAAACCTAAAAAAAAATCTAAAAATAAATAAAATAAAACTAAACCCTAAACTAAAAAAATAAACCTAAAATAAACAAAATAAAATAAACATAAACCTAAACTAAAATAAACTAGTAAAATAAATAAAACTAAACTTAAACCTAAAATAAACTAAATAAAAACTAAATAAAATAAAATAAACTAAAAAAAATAACCTAACTAAAAAAAAAAAAATCAAAAATAAAACCTAAAACTAAAATAAAAAAATAAAATAAAACCTAAACATAAACCAAAAATAAAAAAATAAAACCTAAAAAAAAATAAATAAAATAAACTAAAACTAAAAAATAAAAATAAACTTAAACCTAAACTAAAATAAACTAAAATAAAATAAAAATAAAATAAATAAAACTAAAATAAATAAAATTAAAATAAATAAATTAAATTAAATAAAAATAATAAATAAAATAATAAATAAATTAAAATTAAATAAACTAAATAATAAATTAAATTAAAATAATAATATAACTAAATAAATCTACTGTGGTTTGCTTTTTTAAAATAAACCTCCACTCCATAAACCACACCCAACCACTGAGCCTAAACTACTAAACTCCTGCTGACCCTAAACCCTCACCCTGACCTGACCACTGACCCTACTCCAACTCCCCCCTACTAAAACCTAACCACAACCTGACCCCACTAATCTTAGGCCTAAACCCAAACCCTAACCCAAACCCTAAACCACTAAAATGAGAAACCTAGGTTAACCCTGATACTGAGCCACACAAACTAAACCACAAACCCAAAAATAAAACCCTAAAAGAAACCTAAACTAAACTAGAGCCTAGGCCAAACCTAAAAACCTAAAAAACCTAATAAATAAATAAATAAAATAAAATAAAATAAAAAATAAAAAATAAAACCTAAACTATAAACCTAAAATAAAATAAAATAAGAAAAATAAAACTAAAATATAATAAAATAAAACTAAAACAAAATAAAAATATAAACTGAATAATAAACCTAAATAAAATTAAAACTAAATGTAAAATAAAAATAAAATAAACCTAAAATAAAATAAAATAAAATAAACTAAATAAACTAAACTTAAAAAAATTACTAAAATAAAATAAATAATAAACCCAAACCCTAAACTAAATAAAATTAAATAAAAAAAAAAAATAAACCTAAACTAAAATAAACTAAACTAAACTAAAATAAAACTAAACATAAAATAAACTAAACCTAAACAAAAAATAAATAAAAAATAAACTAAAATAAACTAAAATAAAAAAAATAAAAATAAAATAAAATAAAATAAAACACAAATAAACTAAAAAAAAAATAAAAATAAAAAAACAAAACTAAACTAAAAATAAATAAAACTAAAAAAACAAAAAAAATAAAAAAATAAAACTAAAAAATAATAAATTGATAAATAAATCATAAAAAATAAATAAATAAAAAATAAAACTAAATAAACCTACTTAGTTGCTTAATTTAAAAATAAATATAAATAAAATAAATAAAATCCTAACAAACCCTAAACTAAACTAAACTCTAAAAAATACCACAAACTACCACAACACTAAACCAAACCTAAACCCTAAAAACACACCTAAACCCTAACCCTACCCTGAGCCTAAAACCTAACTGATCCTAAACCCTAAACCCCAAATAAACTAACCACAACTCACAAAACTGAGCCTAAACTAAAACTAAAAAACTTGACCTAAAATATAACTAAAATAAAATAAAACCTAAATAAAATAGATAAATAATAAAATAAAAACTAAACCTAAAACTAAAATGAAAATATGATTAAAATAAAATAAAACTAAACTAAATTAAATAAATAAAACCTAAACTAAATAAAATAAATAAACCTAAAATAAAACCTAAATAAATAAAAAAACTAAATGAAACCTAAACTAAAATAAACCTAAAAAATAAAATAAAAACAAACTAAACCTAAACAAAAAAAACTAAGCTAAAATAATCAAATAAAATAAATAATAACTAAATAAACAAATAAAATAAATAAAGCTAAACTAAACTAAATAAAATAAAATAAACCTAAACTAAAAAATAAAATTAAACCTAAAAAATAACCTAAAAAACAAACCTAAAAAAAATAAAATAAGACTAAACCTAAACTCAAATAAAAAAATAAACCTAAACTAAAAAAAAAAAAAAACTAAATTAAATAAAATAAACATAAATAAACCTAAAAAAAATAAACTAAAATAAAAAACCTAAACTAGATAAAATAAACTAAAAGATAAATAAACTGATAAATAAAAAATAAACTAAATAAAGAAAAGAAATAAATAAATAAACTAAACCTCTTATTTACTTAATTAAAAAAAACCAAACAAAACCTAAATCCTAAATCCTAAACCCTAAACCTACCTAAACTAACAACCCTAAACCCTAAACTTAAACCTAAACTAAACAAACCCTGAGAAAAACTTAAACCCATGAGAAAACCTAAAACCCTGAACTAAACCAAATGAACCACAGAAACCCTACTAATCCATGATCCTTAAACCACAAAAGAAACTAAATAAAAAATAAAAAAAAAAAACCTAAACTGCATAAATTAAAAAATAAAATAAAATAAAACCAAAAAAAGAAACCTAATAAGATAAAATAAACTAATAAAAAATATAATAAATAAATAATAAACTAAATAAAAGATAAATAATAAATAAACTTAAATAAAATAAAAGTAAAATGTAAAATAAATAAAATAAACCTAAAATGAATAAATAAAATAAAATAAAAAAACTAAATAAAAATAAACCAAAATAAAACTAAAAATAAAAAAAATCTTAAACCATAAACTAAAAAAACCAAACCTAAAAAAAATATAAACCAAATAAATAAAACCTAAACCTAAACCTAAACTAAATAAATTAAATAAATTAAAATAAACCTAAATAAAACAAAAAATAAAACTAAAATAAAAAAAAATAAAATCAAAACTTAAATAAACCTAAAAATAAAAGTAAAACCTAAAATAAAATAAAAATAAAATAAACTTAACTAAAATAAACTAAACTTAAAAAAGGTAAAATAAACTAAAATAAAACCTAAACTAAAAATAAATTAAAAATAAACATAAAAAAATAAAAAAATAAAAATTAAAATTAAAAAAAAAACTAATAAAATAAAATAAACTAAACTTGGTTTATTTAATTTAAAAAATAAAAAAAAAAAACCTAAACCTAAAATAAACTAAAATAATGTAAACATCGGTTTACCTAATTTAAAAGAAAAAAAACCTAAAAAAATAAAATCAATCCTCTACTACTAAAAATAAAAATAAAAAATAAATTAAATAAAATAAAACCCAATAAACTACCACCCAAACCACAAAACTCCCCAACCTGAGCTAATAAAACCAGGCCAAACCCTGAGCCACTGACACTAAACACAAAACCTATAAAAAAAAACCTAGGCTAAAAAGATAAAGATAAAATAAAACTCAATTAAAAAAAAAACTAAACTAAATAAAAATAAATAAGATAAAAAAAAATAAAATAAGATAAATAGATAAATAAAAAAATAAAAAATAAATAAACCTAAAATAAAAACTAAACCTAAATGGGTTTGCTTGATTTTAAAAAAATAAATCATAAACTAGGCCATAATAAAAATCCTGAGCCACCACTAATAAACTAGACCAACCCTCTAACACTAATAAAAGGCCAGCAGGCTTACCTAGGCCCTAACTAAAATGAAGCCTAGCCCTGAGCCACTAACTAATCTGAACTGGACCCTAGGCCTACCTGCTACCACAGGCCCTGAGCTGACCACTCTGAAAAGGCTAACTGGGCCCCAGGCCCACCCCAGACATTAGATCCTGGGCCACACCCTGGGCTGATCTGCAAATCTGACCTGATGGGCTGAGCCTAAATTAAAGATAACTGGGGTTTGCATTTAAAAAAAAGGCACGGACCCCAGGCACAAGACCCTGAGCAGCTATAATAAACCCACTGGGCCCTCCAAAACAATGACCTAGGCCTGACCTGGGCCCAGGCCCTTACAGACCCAGGCCTGGGCCACCTGGGACCCTGGGCCCTAGGCCCTGCCTTAAAATCCCACAGGCCAGAGGCTGGGCCTAGGCACACTGAGGCCTGAACTGGGCTAAAGACCTGGGCTAGACCCTGAACCCTAAAGCCAAACCTAAACCCTGGAGCCAAAACCTAAAACTAAACTATATAATCACAGATAAAATAAATAGATAAAAATGATAAAATAAAAGATAAAAGAAACCTAAACTAAAAATATAATAAAAAAAAATAAAATAAAAAATAAAATAAAAGAATAATAAACTAAACTAAAAATAAAATAAACTAATAATAAAATAATAAAATAAAAAATTAAAAATAAATATAAATTAAAAATAAATAAAATAAAACTAAATAAAACAAAAACTTAAAATAAATAAAAAAACTAAACCTAAACTAAAAAAAAACCTAGATCTAAAATGAAATAAAATAAACCTAAACCTAAAATAAACTAAAACTAAAATCACTAAACCTAAAAATAAATTAAACCTAAACCTAAACTAAATAAAATAAACTAAAATAAACTAAATATAAACTAAAAAATAAAACCTAAAATAAAGATAAAACCTCAATCTAAACTAAAAAAAATAAAAAAAAACATAAAACATAAATATAAAATAAAGAAAAAAAACCTAAAAATAAAATAAAAAAATAAAACTTAACTAAAAATAAAATAAACATAAACTAAACTAAACTAAAAATAAACTAAGATAAAAGCTAAACTAAAATAAATAAACCTAAAATAAAATAAAATAAATAAATAAAATAAAAAATAAAGATATAAAAGAAAATAAAAAAATAAATAAATGACCTAAACTGGGTTTGCTTAACATGTTTTTTTAAAAAAAAACCTAAAACCCTAAATCCACAAACTAACCCTGAGCCCTAAACCCTAAAACTCTGGGAAAACCACCAAACACTGAGCCAAAACCCAAAAATACTGACTGAATTAAACCACCCAAAACCCTAAACCTGATCTTAAACCATAGCCACAAACCCTAAACTAAAACTGAGCCACAGGCCCTAAATCATAAACCCTGAGCTAGGCCTAAACTAAACCTAAAATAAAACCCTAAATCTAAAACCCTGGCCACTGAGCCCAAACCCGAAGCCCTGAGCAAAAAATCTGAGCCACCAAACTGATCTGATCAAAACCAAAACTAAATAGGCCTAAATGATAGCTAAACCTGGTTTCTTGGTAAAAAAACTAAACCACAAAACCTGAGCCTAGGCAACCTAAACCTAACTGAGCTGCCCCAAGACCAAACCTAAACTCTAAAAGGCACAAACCCACAACCCTGAGTTAAAGGCTTAAACCTAAATGAGCCTGCAACCCTAAACCTAAATATTAAAAACCTAAAATGCAAAAGAGCCATGCCATAAAATAAATAAATGAGCCTAAAACCTAAAACCTAAATCAAGAAACTATAAAACTTAAAATAAAATAAATAAAAAAACCTAAAACCTAAATAAATAAAGAAATAAAATAAAATAAAACTAAAAAACAAAAATAAAATAAAATGTAAATAAAATAAACAAAAAATAAAATAAACTAAATTGAAATAAACTAAAAAAATAAAATAAATGTAAGAATAAAATATCTTAATAAAAATAAAAAAATAAAAATAAAGAAACTAAAATAAAAATAAAATAAAAACTAAATAAAACCTAAACCTAAAAAATAAACTAAAATTAAAACCTAAAATAAATAAAATAAAATAAAACCAAAACTAAAAAAAAAAACTAAACTAAAATTAAAATAAAATAAAATAAATAAAATAAACCTAAACTAAAACTAAAATAAATAAACTAAAATAAATAAAACTAAACCTAAAATAAAATAAAATAAACTAACTAAAAATAAATTAAATAAAATAAACTAAAAATAAAAAACTAAACTAAAAATAAACCTAAAAATAAACCTAAAATAAAATAAGAACCTAAACTAAACTAAAAAAATTAAAATAAAATGTAAACCTAAACCTAAAATAAAATAAATAAACCTAAAATAAATAAGAATAAAACTAAAAAAATAAACTAAAATAAAAATAAACTAAAATAAAACTTAAACTAAAATAAATAAACCTAAAAAAATAAACTAAAAAAATAAACATAAATAAAAATAAAATAAATAAAATAAATAAATAAACTAAATAAATTAAATAAACCTAAACATCACTTTACTAATAAAAACCTAAAATACTAAACCACAAATCTAAACCCTAATCTAAAACCTTAAACCATACCCTAAACCCTAAACCTAAACCATAATCTAAACCACACCCAAATATAAACCTAAAAAAACTTAAATCATAAACCCACACCCAAACCCTAAACCTAAACCCTAAAACCTAAACCCAAACAAACCCCAAACCACAAACTAAATAAATTTAAAAATAAACCTAAACCTTAAGAATAAGATAAATGACAAGAATATCAAGATCAAAGCGGCTTGAAGATAAGATGGAGGTAAGGAGGAAATCTGGTGGTGGGGGAAGCTGGTGATATAGGTGGTAAAATGGTGGTTATGGAGGTGGTAGGGCGATGAAGGTTACAACATGGTGGTGAGAGGAGATCGGGATATGATGGTGGATCCTACTGAGAGCGGGGTGGTTTGATGGGAAATAAAGAAAATGAAGAGCAGTAAATGATGCTTATGGAACTATGTCTTTATAGTAAAATTCTGGTTATCTAAGGTCTTTGATTTGCTCTATGCATCATTTTTTTATCATGTCATCACGTGTCTTAAAGAACTTGGTGTGTTACTTGGTTGATGAAATGAAAGAAGAAATGTTGAATCATTTGTTCTCTGTTAAAAAAAACTAAAACCTAAAAAAAACTAAAACCCTAAACCACAAACCCTAAACCCAAACCCTAAACCTAAACCCTAAACCACAAACACTAAAATAAACCCTAAATGCATAAACCACAAACCAAACCACAACCACTAAACCTTAAACACTAAATCCTAAACCCTACTAACCTAAACTAAAAAGCTAAAAGCTAAACCTAAAAAAAATAAAAACTAAAAAATAAATAAATAAAATAACTAAACCAAAATAAAATAAAAAAAACAAAATAAAATAAATAAAATAAACTAAACTAAAACCTAAACCTAAACATAAACTAAAATAAAAGATAAACTAAAATAAAATAAAATAAATTCAAACCTAAACTAAACTAAAAAATGGAAAACCTAAATAAAATAAAAGCTAAACCTAAAATAAAAATAAAAAAAATAAAAATAAAATAAAATAAAAAGTAAATAAAAACTTAAACTTGAAATAAAATAAAATAAATAAAAATAAAACTTAAACCTACCTAAAATAAAACTAAACCTAAAAAAAAACCCTAAATATAAAAATAAAACTAAAATGAACTAAACTAATAAAATAAAACCTAAAGTAAACCTAAAATAAATAAAACCTAAAAAAAAATAAAAACCTAAACTACTAAAAATAAAAATAAAACCTAAACCTAAAAAATAAATGAAATAAAACTAAACTAAAATAAACCTAAAATAAACCTAAACTAAAAAATAAAATAAAAATAAATAAATAAACTAAAATAATTAAATTAAAATAAAATAAAAAAACTTAAATAAAAATAAAATAAAATAAATTAAAGAAATAAAAAAATAAACCTAAACATCTAGTTTACTTAATTAAAAAAATAAAAAAATAAAAAAATATAAAATTAAAAAAAACCCAACCTGACTAAACCACAAAAAACCCAAACTAAACCTGAAAACCTAAACCCTAAATAAACCCTACCCTACCTGGGCTCTGACTACCACAAACCTGCAACCCTAAACCATAAACCCTGGGCCACTAAACCTACTAAAATATTAATATAAAATATTAAATAAAACTAAACCTAAAATAAAGATAACTAAACCTAACATACCAAATCTAAACTAAAATAAAATAAAAAATAAAATAAATAAAACCTAAACTAAACTAAAATAGATAAACTATAAAATAAATAAATAATAAATACCTAAATAAAATAAAATAAAACTAAATAAAACTTAAAATAAATAAAATAAAAATAACCTAATACTAAAAAAAAAAATAAAATAATAAACCTGATCTATAAAATAAACTAAACTAAATAAATAAACCTACATAAAATAAATAAACTAAACCTACCAAAACTCTAAAATAAAATACCAAAATAAACCTCATAAGTAAAAACCTAATAAACCCTAAAAAAACCTAAAAAATAAAAATAACTTAAAATAAAACTAAAATAAACTAAACCTAAAAATAAATAAAATATAAACTATAAAATAAATAAATAAATAAAAATAAAATACCTAAAATAAAATAAAATAAAGATAAAAATCTAAATAAACCTAAATCTGTTGTTTTCATATTTTAAAAATACTAAACCACACTAAACTCTGGGTCCACTATAAACTAACTACCCTAACTAAATACCTAAACTAAAACTAAACTGACCCTCCCAAAACCTAGGCCACCTAAATAAACCTAAATAAAAAAAACCAAAACCTAAAACTGGCTATAAATATAAATAATAATTGATAAATATAAATACTAAATAAAATATAAAAAAATAAAATAAATAAACTTAAACCAAAATAAAATAAAATATAAACTAAAATAAAATAAATAAAAAAAACTAAAATAAAGTAAAAAGAATAAAAACCTAAAATAAAAAATAAAATAAAATCAAATAAAACTAAATAAATCAAAATAAAAATAAACCTAAAAAAAATAAAAATAAAATCTAAAGCCTAAACTAAAAAAACCTAAACCTAAAATAAAAATAAAATAAACAAAAAAAGAAACTAATAAAAATAAACTAAACAAATATAAAATAAAACCACTAAATAAACCTAAAAAAAAAACTAAACTAGTAAATAAAATAAAATAAAAAAAAATAAACTAAACTACTAAACAAAAAATAAAATTTAAAATAAACTTAAAATAAATACCTAAAACCTAAACCTAAAATAAAATAAAAAACCTAACTTAAACCTAAAAAAGATAAAACCTAAACTAAAAATTAATAAAGTAAAACTCAAAAAATAAACTAAACCTAAATAAATTAATAAAATAAACTAAAATAAAATAAATAAATAAAAAATAAAAATAAACCTAAACAAAATAAAAATAAATAAACTCAAATAAATAAATAAACTAAAATGAGCTAACGTTTGCTTAATTTAAAAAAAAATAAATCTTAGACCCTAGCTAATGATAAATAAACTGACACTAAACTGAGCCACAGATCTAAACCTAAATACTGAGCCAACACTAAACCCTAAAAATTAACTAACCTAAAACTAAACTAAACCTAAACCCTAAAATCCTGAGCCTAAACCCTAGGCCCAAACTTAAAAGACCTCGACCCCTGCCACAAACCCTACCAAAACCAGCATAACCTAAAATACCTAAAACTGAGCCTGACCCAAACCCAAAAACTAAAACCAAACCCAAACCCAAACTTAATCTAATTAACTAAATAAATTAAAAAATAAACTTAAATAAAAACTAAAAAAAAATCTAAACCTAAACCACAGAATGGTAAACCTTGATGGTAAGAACATCATGCCAACCTCAATCTAGATCTGGCGAGGCAATTATCTTAGTGGTGGTGGGGATCTGGAGGCGGTGGATATGGAGGTGTGGTAAAGCGGTGGTGGTTAAAGGCTGACGGCAACAGTGGTGGTAGGAGAGATAGGATATGATGGTGGATCTGCTAATCGAGAGCGTTTGATAATAGAAACACGATCGCTTCTTATGGAGCGTGTCTTTCTGATAGAGATGGTTATACTTATCTAAGGATTTTGATTTGCTCTATGGCTCCTCAGTTTTGATCTATGTCATCGCTTATGTCTTAGAAAAATTGGGTGCTACTTGGATGATAAAATCAAAAAGAAAAAATGTTGAATATGAATTTGTTCTCTGTTAAAAAAAACCTTAAACCCTAAACAAAAACTTAAACCCAAAACCTAAAACTTAAACCCTAAACCCTAAATCGTAAACCCTAAAAAGCTAAAAACCTAAGCCTAAACTAAGTAAAATGTAAAAATAAAATAGATAAAAAAAGGTAAATCAAACTAAAACATAAATTAAAACCTAAACCCAAACCTAAACTAAAAAAGAAAAAAATAAAAATAAAAAATGAACTAAAATTAAATAAATAAAAACCTAAACTAAATTAAAAAAACCTGAATAAAATAAAAAACTAAACCTATAATAAAGATAAAATAAACCTAAAATTAAATAAAATAATAACTAAGAAAACCTAAATCTAAAAAATAAACCTAAAAATAAAACCTAAAAATAAATAAATAAAAAAACTAAACCCTAAACTAAAAAAAACCAAACCTAAATTAAATATAAAATAAAAATAAATAAATTAAAGCTAAACTAAACAAAAAAATAAAAAAACCTAAATTTAAAATAAAATATAACTAAACCAAAACTTAAATTAAAAAATAAAATAAACTAAAATAAACTTAAACCTAAACTAAAAAACAAAACATATAAATAAACATAAACTAAGAACTTAAAACCTAAACCTAAAATTAAAATAAAAACCTAAACTTAAACATAAAAATAAAAAATAAAACATAAACCTAACAAATGAAATAAAAAAAAAACTCAACTAGAAAATAAACCTAAACCTAAAAAAAGAAATTAAAATAAAAAAGGTAAACTAAAATAAATAAACATAAAATAAATAAACTAAACTAATTAAAAATGAAAAATAAACCTAAATAAATAATAATAATAAAATAAACTAAAATAAATAAAAAATAAACTAAATAAATCCAAACCTACTAGTTTACTTAATTTTTTTTTTTAAAAAATACTGAACCCTAAATCCTAAACCCTAAATCTTAAACCCTCAACCATAAACCACAAACCCACAAACTAACCACAAACTAAACCACTAAATCCTAAAAAAGCTAAAAACCCAAACTTTAAAACCTAACAAAATACTAAACCACAAAACCCTAAACCCTACTAAAACCTAACTAAATAAAATAACAAAAATAAATAAATACTAAACCTAAAATATAATAAAATAAAATAAAATAAAATCTAAACTAATAAAATAAATAAATAAAGAAATAAAATAAAATAAAACCAAACTAAATAAAAAAAATAAAATTAAACTAATAATAAAAGAAAATAAAATAAAAAAATAGATGTAAAATAAAAATAAAATAAAAAAATAAAATAAATAAAAATGAAATAAAACTTAACTAAAAATAAACCTAAAATAAAACATAAAAGTAAAAAAAAAATAAACTAAAAAAATAAACTTAAAATAAAATAAAATAAACAAAATAAAATAAACTTAAAACTAAACTAAAATAAAACTAAAATAAAACCAAACCTAAAATAAAAAAATAATAAACAAAATAAAATAAACTTAAACCAAACTAAAATAAACTAAACTAAAATAAATAAAACCTAAAACCTAAACCCTAAACTAAAAACTAAACTAAAACTAAACTAAATAAAAAATGAAACCTAAACTAAAATAAACACAAAATAATAAAATAAATAAAACAAAATAAAATAAAACATAAACTAAACTTAAACTAAACTTAAAAAAGAAATAAAAATAAAATAAACTAAAATAAAATAAATAAAACCTAAAAATAAAAAAAAAATAAAAAAAACTAAATAAAATAAATAAATAAAATAAAAAATAAAATAAACTAAATAAAATAAAAAAATAAAATAAAATCTAAACCTAAAATAAACTAAAATAAAACTTAAAATTATATAAAATAAAATAAACCCACAATGTAAAAAAAACCAACTGATAAAAATAAAATAAAACAAAATAAAATAAATAAACTAAAATAAATAAAACCTAAACCTAAACATAAAATAAACTAAACTAAACTTAAAACTAATAAAATAAAATAAACTAAAAAAATAAACCTAAACCTAAATTATAATAAAACCTAAATAAACCTAAAACTAAACCTAAAAATAAAATAAAATAAACCTAAATCAAAGATAAAATAAACTTAAACCTAAAAATGAAATGAAAATAAACTCAACAAATAAAAAAGCTAAACTATAATAAATAAACTAAATTAAAATGAAATAAAAATAAAAATAAAGTAAAAAAATAAAATAAACTAAAATAAATAAAATTAAACTAAAACGATTACATAATTTTTTAAAAAAAACCTAAACCCTAAAACCTAAACCATAAATCAAACTCACAAACCCCAAACCCTAAACCCTAAAACTAACCCAAAATAAAACCAAAAAATAAGCCTTAAACTAAACCAAACCTAAACTTAAAACCATAAACCCTAAACTAACTACCTATAAACCTTATACCACAAAAACAAAACCTAAACCTAAACTAAATAAAACCTAATAATAGTTAAATAAAAATAAACCTAAATATAATAAAAATAAAATAAAATAAAAACATAAACCTACAAATAATCTAAAATAAAAATTAAATTAAATTAAAAAAAATAAATAAAAAAAACTAAAATTAAAAAAATAAAGTCAAATAAATAAAAATAAAATAAAACCAATAAAAACTAACATAAAATAAACCAAAAATAAAATAAAATAAAAACTAAATAAAAACCTAAACCTAAAAAATAAACCTAAAAAATAAACCTAAAAACTAAACCTAAACTAAAATAAATAAAACCTAAACTAAACTAAATAAAATAAAATGATAAATAAACTAAAAAATAAAAAAATAAAACCTAAAAAAATTAAAATAAAAATAAAACTCAAAAAACTAAACTAATAAAATAAACAAAATTTAAAAAAAAATAAACTAAAATAAATAAATAAACTAAATAAAATAAAATAAACTAAATAAATAAAAATAAAATAATGAACTAAATAAACTAAACCAGACACTTAAAAATAAAATATAACACCCTAAATCTTAAACCATAAACCCTAAACCCTAAACCTAAAACTAACCCTAAACCTAAATGCTAAACCACAACCCTAAACTAAACCTGAACTAAAATAAAAACCAAAATAAAACCTAAACTAAATAGCCTAAACCTAAACCAAACCCTAAACCAAACCTAAACCTAAGCCTAAAACCATAAATCATGAACCTAATCCAAAACCCTAAACCCTAAAACCCTAAATACAAAACCACAAACAAACCTAAACCCTACCCCAGGCCTAAACCCAAATAAATCTTCAAACCCAACCTAAAGAACCTGAGCCTTGATGGCAGAAAATCCATCAACTAGGCAATGTTGATCTAGCGGTGGAGGCAAAGATTATCTTTATGTGGTGTGGGATCCAGTGCTCGTGGATATGGAGGTGGTGCTGAGTAGTGGTGGTTATGCAAGTGGGAGGGCGTCGAAGGTTCTGACCATGGCTGGTGGAGGAGAGATAGGATATGATGGTGGATCAGCTACTGAGAGGAGTGGTGGTTACGATGGGAACTAGGAAGAGAACAATCGTCGATCAAACCTATGGAACTATGTACATAGTAGACAGTCTACTTATCTAGGGATTTTGATTTACCTATGTCATTTTTTATTTATGTTGTGCATGTGTCTTAAAACTTGGGTTACTTGATTGATGAAATTAAAGAAGAAATGTTGAATGAATTTGTTCTCTGTTAAAAAAACCTTAAACCTAAACTAAAACTTAAACCCAAAACTTAAAACTAAACCTAAACCCCAAACACTAAACACTAAACCCCAAACTAAACCCTACTAAACCCAAACCCAAACCCCAAAACTTAAAATAAAAAACTAAATAAAATAAAAAATAAATAAAAAAAAACCTACAAAAATAAAGATAAAATAAATTAAAAATAAAACATAAACTAAACCTAAAAAAAAAGAAAATAAAATAAAAACTAAAAAAAAACTAAACTAAAATAAATAAATAATAACCTAAAAAATTATTAAAATGAAACTAAATAAAATAAAACTAAATAAAATAAAAATAAAATAAACTAAAATAAAATAAAACCTAAACTTAAAATAAACTTAAAAACTAAATAAAACCAACCTAAAATAAAATATAAAACAAAATAAATTAAACCTAAACTAAAATAAAACTAAAACAAATAAAACTAAATATTTAAAATAAACTAAAAACCTAAACTAAAATAAATAAAAATAATAAAAATATAAACCTAAACTAAAAATAAACCTAAAATAAATATAAAATAAAAAAAACCTAAAATAAAAATAAAACCTAAACTCCTAAAAAAAATAAACTAAACCTAAAATAAAATAAAAAAACTCAACTAAAAATAAACCTAAACCTAAAAATAAACTAAAATAAAATCTAAACTAAAATAAATTAACCTAAAATAAATAAACTAAACTAAATAAATAAAAATAAACCTAAAATAAAATAAAAATAAAATAAAACTATATAAATAAACTATTGCTTAATTAAAAAAACAAATCCACAAATCTGGACCTACCCTAAAAATTAAACCTAAACCCTATGCCTACCCTAAACCATGAACCACAAAACCTAACCCTAAACTTGAGCCTAAACCTAAAATCTTACCCAAACTAAACCTAAAACCACAAACCTAAAACCTCTGACCACTAAACTTTAAACCCCAAACACTATACCCAAACCATAAACTCTAAAGTAACCTAAACCCTAAACTAACCAAGAAATAGAATGGGCGAACAGATGGTAGGAACATCACCATCAACTAGGCTTGTCTAAATCTAGCATTGGAGGGGAAGGTTGAGGAGGTGGTTATCGTAGTGGTGGAGCAAAATCTGGAGGTGATGGTGGATATGGAGGTGGTGGTAAAGTAGTGGTAATGGAGGTGGGAGGAGATGGGGTTACAAGCGTGGTAGCAAGAGGGAGAGATCAGATATGATGGCGGATCCTTCTACTGAGAGGTGAGGGTGGTTTATTGGAGAAACTAAGAATGACCAATCCAATCAATACTACTTATAAAACTATGTCTTCACATTAGTGATGGTTCTACTTATCTAGGGTTGCTCTATGGGTGCCCATTTTTTATCTATGTCATCTCTTGTGTCTTGGAAAACTTGGTGCTACTCGGTTGATGAAATCAAAAGAAAGATTTTGAATTTATTGTTCTTTGTTAAAAAATCTTAAACCCTAAACCCTAAACTAAAACTCAAACCCTAAACCTAAACCCTAAACCTAAACCCTAAACCTAATCCACAAATCCTAAACCTTAAAAATAAACCCTAAACACTAAACTAGAAATCTAAACCCTTAACCCAAAACCCTAAACTCTAAACTAACCCTAAACCCTAAACCCTAAATTAACCAAAAACCTTAACCCTAAACCCTAAACTCTAAATTTGAATACAGATGTCATTAAGAGTAGATCTAAAGAATGACCTAATCCTAACATAGTTATGGTAGTTAAAGAAATATCTTCAAGAGACTTTCCCTTCACTATTAAATATTTGAGAACCCTAAACCCTAGCCCGAAATCATATTATAATACCATATATTATAGTATAATGTTGCATCATATATTTGAGCATGTGGTGACATGTTTTGGATGTTATAGATGTTTTGAAATGTTTTGTATATTATGGTATTGTTCATATAGTCTATATTAATATAAATCATAAAATATTGTTTTAATAAATCAGATGATGAAATTTATTAAATTTGAAGTGGGAACTAGGTTGTAGTACCAAAGGTGTGCTATGCCACTTGTAGTCTAAAAAGTTAGATTTTATGTTCAAAATAAATATTATTTGTTGTAGCATAGTATAGCATCATCAATCATAATATATTATTATGTGCATTTTAAATTCTTTTAGTATTTTACAATCATGCAATTGAGCCTACACTAGCATTATTTATAAAATTGTTGATTTAGACTATAAAATGGTGGAATTTAGCCAAATTCATAATAGCTAAAGCATGGCATCATAATATATTGTTTCAATTTAAAATATGTAAATGATACAACTCAAATATATAGTTTTTTACTATTTAAACTAATTTTATGATTTTTTATCTTAGGCAATCCCTTGTGATGTGATATGCAATATATTATAATAAAATATGTTATATTGTATTATAATATAGGATGCCATAACATAGTGTAGCATCATGCATTATAACATACTATTGTGTATTACTACTTATTGTTTAGCATATTTTAGTTTATTATAGTATGATGTAGTAGAGTTTGTCCTGGTATAATTCATAAAAATATTGATTTATACACAGAGGTGATGGGATTTGGCCAAATTTAAGGTAAGCTTTAGGGAACATCATTAGGGTGTGCAATGGTGTGTCATTTAATCAAAAGAATGGAATTTTGCATCCAAAATAAATGTTCATTTTTCAACCAAATTTTATAAATTTTTTGCTTAAAGTGATTCATTTTAAGGTGTAATGTAAGATAATATATTATATGAAAGCATATTAAAATATAATGTACATCAATATAACTTCACATATATATGAATGTGGTGTTGTGTTACTTAATGTTATTGTACATTTTAATATGTTTTACATTTTTATAATACATTTGGTCAAAACTCATAAAAATGTTATTTTGAGGGTTGAGATGGAAGAATTTTGCCAAATACACGGCACACACCAAGAAGCAACACCAAAATTATGCTATTTTGCACCATTTTTAATAGAAAAAATAACAATTTTACATCCAAAATGAACATTATTCATATTCTAAGAAAATTTTGTTATTTGTTCCTTTTAAGAGATTATAATCTGGTGTAATGTTAGACAATATATTATATTATAACAAATTATAATATAACATCATATATTATAATATAATATAGTGTGTTAATTCATACTATAATTTGTTTAGCATGATATTGTATAGTTAGTTTGAGCTTGCACAATCACAAATCATAAAATGTTGATTACAATGTTAAGATGATGTAATTTGAATGAATACATTGTTAGGCTTTTTGGTTGAAGTATTAAAGGTGTGCATAAGAGAAGAAATAAGATTTGATGAGAATTACATGTCAAGGACATGGAGGGAGATCCATTAGGGATCACATATGATATGACATATGACTATGTTGAGGGCATAGAAGAAGAAATTCTGTCAGGGATATGGTTTGAATTTGATTTGATTATATGATTTATGGAAAGAAGATCCACTAGGGATAAGAATTTATAATCCACCAAGGATTAAGATCGAATTAACTATAAATTATTTTGTTTTAATTGATGTGGAGGCATATATACTAGAGATATGGGCTCGAGTTCGCTGGGGATTGGGTATATGAACCATCCACTAGGAAAGTAGGTCGACTGCTCTCTGATTATTTGAGTTTGATTTCATAGATTGTTTGGGGATGTATCCACTAGGGATAAGAGTTTGGTTGGATTTCTTTGATTTAGCTCTCTTGGGAGTTGGAATTTGGCTCCACTAAAAGCTGGTTTTGAATTTGATTTATTTGCTTAACTTATTTATATATTATTTAGGGCTCTACTAGGAAGAAGAGTATGATTTAACTCAACTCAGGAAAATCATATTGGGTTTAATTTCATCTGAGTTCATGTATAGGCCCAGTCAGTGTATGATGGACCTATATCAACCTTAACCTACCACAGGTTTACAAATCCAAATAGTCTGCTGGTTGTAGGGTAGAGCTAGCCAACCTATGGGGTTGCCTTTCAGTGTGCAATTACTATGCTAGGAAGAAGGCGTAGTAAACTTACATCTTCTAAAGCGAGGAATAACTACTGGGGTGACCTATTGGATGCACAACAAATCGATGTCAATATGGCATACTATAGAGTGTCCGCAACTTATGATAACTCAAAAGTAGTAAGGATTAATTTTACCTTAATTTAATGTGATTTGATATGGTTTGTTTGGTTTAGTTTGATTTCAAATTGAGGGCATATTCGCTGAAGATGTGAGCTTGGTCAAATTTGATAGATTTAATTTTTTGTCCATGTCAGTGTGCGATGGACATATTGAGAAGGGGCTATATCAAACATATCTTATCTCAGATTTACAAATCTAAAAGGATAGTCTACTGGCCCTAGGGTAAAGCTAGCCAACCTAAGGGGTTGCCTTTCGGCATGCAATGGCTGTGCTAGGAAGAAGGCGTAGCAGACTTACATCTTCTAAAGCAGGGAACAACTGCTAGGGTGACCTGTTGGTAGCATAATAAATCGAACCTGACTTAGGGGCAACTATTGAGTGGATGCCACTGAGGATTTATATCAACTCAAGAGTAGTCAGACTATTCCTATAAAGAGGTTTGTTGACACTGCCCTAAAAATAGGATACTTGCTTGGGAAAAGGTTCCTATGGGTGTCCTCCTAATCCACAAGTGAATGTATATTTTATTTATATGTTTGTGTGGACTCTGTTGGTGTGTGAGGGACCACATTGAGAAAGGGCCATGTCAGCCTTGACCTATCTTAGATTTACTGGACCAAGGGAGAATCTGCACATCCACATGACAGATTCTCCAACCATAGGAGCAGGTTCTATGAAAGGGGAACTGTCCAATCTGATAGTAACTCGGGTAGTGTCTAAATGGGATCACAAAAGATGTGATCCAAATATAGTGCCAACAGAGGAGGTGCTATTATGAGAATTATGCTAAGCCCTGAAAAAGAAAGCCTATAGGTGTACGATGGCCAACTCAAAGAGAAACTATAGAAAACTTACATCTGCCATGAGTGGTGTATCCTAAGGTGCGAGAACCAACAAACCTAAGGTGTATCTGTCAACATAGTGAGAACCAAATAACTTAAGGTGCCCTTCGGTGTGTAATGATCAATTTGGAAAGAAAGCATGTAGACTTACAACTTTACAAGTTGAACTGATCATCGAGATAGTCTATCATCGGAGGGAAGGACTTGACCCAGACTTGATCCAGACTTGAAGCAATCAGGAGGGAAGAAGCTGCTAGGGTACTTATCCTAAACCTCAAATACACTCGACCCAATTAGTGCATGATGGTCAATCTAAGAAGAAAGCATAACAGACTAACACCCTCTTAAATGAAGCCAACATGAGGTAGCTTACTGGCCACACAGTAAGACCTACCAAACTAACAAGGCGCTCGTTAGTGTGCAGTGGCAAAGTAAGGAAGGAAAGTGTAGCAGATTTACATCCTCTGAAGTAAGAAGACCAATGGGGTGACACACTAGCAGGGTAGCATGTCAGCCTAACCTAGAGCAGCTACTAAGTGAGTGCCACTGGGTGCGTTATCTCAACTCAGAGTAGCCTGAGATAAAGGATATGTGTTTATTTTATATGTTTATGTGTAGTTTGTGTTTGTGTTGTGTCAATGATGGATATGATGTCGCTCTGGTTCTTTACACCTACCCTAAACACATCATGGTGGATTCACAAATAAGAATACTTTCAACATGGAAGAGATTGAATTTGAAATTGAATTTTCATTGATGATAATTATTTTCAAATATGATTTATGATATTTCTTTAAGTAGAGCCCATTGATTGGAAGATCATGACTGAGGTACACTCATGATTATGTCCAAAAGATGAATTTCCACTACCAATCTGGTCTGAAGATGAAAGCCAAGATCAAGAGACTAGGATACTATTGGTCATCGATGATCAAAGATTGCATGAATATGACTAGGCGATGCCACCAATGTCAAATACACGGTGTGGTCCTACACCAAACACACAACATTCTACATCCTACATTAGCTTCATGGCCATTTGAGTGTTGGGGTACTGACATTGTGTACCTCAGTCATGATCTTATGGGCTTTGTGCTTATCTAAACAACGTAACCACATATTATCAAAAGACCGTCGATACAAGAAACCATCCATAAGAGGGTAGGAAAGTGCTCTCTGCTTCATCTGATGGGCTTGGGACTTCTCTTGAGGTAGTTTGCCTTTATTTACATAATCCATGAATGGTAGCCTCCAATCTAACTCCTCATCCTTCTTGGCAATGGAAACATCCCCTTCGAGAGAGTACATTTTGATGAGTTCAATATTAATAAGGGATAAGACTTGTCTATTTTGGATCTTTATTGATATGGACTCATCCTCAAGACATGCCGACTTCTTGGCAATCTTGAGTTAAACATATGCTACGATGTTCTCTCCTCAAGGAATCCTATAATTGATAACTTCTCAGATTTGGGCCAATAACTCCATGGTGTACTTATGGTAGTGATGGAGTTGGGCTTTATAACCTTATAAGACCCAGCTAGCTGAGAATCCCTAAAGATGTTGAAGTTCTAGATGCTTAGCGTAACAGCTAACTCCAGACTGACAATTAGAGCCTCATATTCGGCTTTGTTGTTGGAACAAGGATTGGACAAATGATATGAGAATCTCATCACATCACGGTCTGGAGTTAAGAGAACTATTGCTACGCCTGGCATCCTTGGAATAGTATATTATAGTTTTTCTCCTCTTTGAGAGGAAGCTGCACCATGAAAGTATATCTCCCAGCAGTGAATGCTAGTATCCCCTAAGTTAATGATTTGTTCATTAGGGAGATCCTCACTAAGTGGAAAGTCAGTAGGAAGTGGGTGTGCTGCTAAGAAATCCACTAATGCTTGTCCTTTCACCACACGAGGCCACAAGGTAATGTCAACATGGGGTAACGATAATGTCAAACAAGAGAGGATAATGGATCATGCCAATCCCATAGATCGGACATGAGATTCTATAATGGATTGATTTTAGAGATTAAGTTCACTTTATGAGGAAGCATAGTGTTGTAGCTTTGGGATGCAAAGATTAAAGCTAGCAATACTTCTTAATGGGTGGATAATTAGAGATTAGATGATGATAGGTAGTAGAGTGTGTTTTCCTTTCCTTCGTCATTGACTTGGGCCAACAAAGCACCAAGGGAGTCATCTAACATAACAGTGTAAAGTTTGAGTGGCTTGCCTGGGATAGGGGTTGCTAGAATCGGTGGTGTCATCAGGTAATGCTTGATTTCTTTGAAGGCATGCTCACACTTGTCATTCCAGTTGAAGTTGGCATCCTTTTGATAAAGAATATGACATCTTCATAATATGATATAAAGCATCATGCCAACCCTTGGATTAATTTGAGTTGAGCTAATCTTTGGGGTGGCATTTCTAATATCACCTGGATCTTCTCCAGACGATTTCAATTCCCTAGTGTCAGACAACAAACCCAAGGAATTTCTTTGAAGCTACTCTGAATGCACACTTTAGGGGATTCATTTTGAGGTTAAATTTTCTTAACAATTCAAAAACTTCTCTCAAGTAAAAAAGATGGTCTTCCATTTCTCTACTTTTGACCATGAGATCATCAACATTGCACTTTACTTGATAATGAATGAGTTCTTCAAATATTCGAGTCATAGCCCATTGGTATGTAGCACCGACAATTTAAGACTGAAAGGCATGACCTTATAGCAAAATATTTTGATCGGGGTTTTAAAAGAAGTATTTATTTCATCTTCAAGTGCAACCTTTATTTGGTTATATCTAGATGAGCCATCCATGAAAGAGAATACTGCATGAGATGAGGCAATGTCCACTATCAGCTCTAGGATTGGTTTTGGACATGCCTTATTTAAATCTCTAAAATCAATGCATATGTGAATTTGGCCATTCTTTTTCTTAACTGGGATGACGTTGGCTAATCAAGTATGGTATTTTTCTTCCCAGATGAAGCCAGCTTAGATTAGTTTCTTTACTTTAAAAATGACCTATTATTCTATGTCTCGCATGTGATTAGAAGCTTGCTTGATAGGGTTAGTAGGCTCTATTGTAGTTTATGGACTACATGAGCCAATCGGCATCCCTTCATAACTCCTTGCAAAGTAGTCCTTAAACTTAGTTAATAGACTAATTAAGTCATTAGTTTCAATTTCATTCAACAAAGAACTGATGTATATCGGGCGTGGATCTTCTTCAGTCCTAAGAGGATTCCATTGAGCTCATTGATGGTTGACTTGATCTCTTCTTTGAACTCTGGCGGTGCATCTTTGACTTCAAAATCATCTAATTCATTTGAAGTTTCTAAGCACAGCTTATCATATGAGTTAATGTCTATGAAATTCCAAATGAATAGTGATGACTAAGCAGTAATCATCATCATTGACTGTACCCACAGTACTTAAACCTAGTCCTAGTCTTGATTGAGAGCTTTTGCATTTGTTCTTCCATATTCTTTCAAAGTAGTTAGACTTGTGCTTTGACCAAGTATGTGGGATTAACCCTTTCTTTACTAAATTATGAATACAAGGCAAATACCAATCAAAAGGTAATTCTATTAAATCTTTATATGAATCATCCTCAAGTTCTACATCAACTTCTTGACTTGAGGATGATGCTCCCAGAAAGAACCTTTGAGTCTTCACACCTCTAGATAACTTAAGGGCTTCCTTAACTACCAAACCCTCAGTTTTTTGAGAGGAAAGTAGGATTAGAGCTAAGGTTCCCAATTGATGCCTAACTGTTTCACATATAGACTTGGATACACTTATGCTTTGCTTTGGAGCCTGGTCTTTATCGCTATGTAGCTCAAGTGTCACCTCTAAGAGAATCTATTGTTAAGAAGAGCTAATTGGTGTGCTAACCATATAAGACTCATCCTATGAACTAGATTTTAAGTCTATATGGATAGCATGTGTATTGCTTGGTAGCTAGGAAATATCTTTTATTGGGTGGCCAATAATGAGGTTTTCCACCCCTGGGATTGCCTCTGAACTGGCCTCTTCCTCTGTATGGTGGAGTTCAAGTCATTCTACCCATATGTTCGAATGGAGTAATGAACTATGGGTGGATTCTAATGTGAGGCTCCACTTCCTCCTCCATGTCTATTTCCGCTCGCTTTTATTTTCTTTTTCATTTTCTATTTTCTTTTCTTTACCTTTTATTTTCTTTTCTTTTCTTATTATTTTTTATTTTTAACTTTGGCCAAGTTGAGAATAGACTTGTTAATTTTGAGGGAGGTAGCCACATTCTCATATATGCCAACCTTGTGAATCATAAATGGCTTGAGATCTCCTTTGACATAGTAGACAATCCAACCTCTCACAAACATCATGCACTGATGTAGAGAGGATGGAACTATGTTGTTCACATGTATCCATTATTTCCCAAGCAAAGCGTTGAAAGATGTATCCGAGTCTATAATGTGAAACTTGGCTTCAGTCTGCTAATCATCTATCTCCAAGGGCAACACAATAAAGCCTAAGGCCTATTGACCTCACTTTTGGAGTGCAGAATCAATCTTCCCATCTTAGACTTAGGAGTCTTCTAGACACTAAGACTTGTCATAAGAAACTTCTAACAATTAGGTAACACTTAACCTAAGCCAAAGACTTAGAAGGGTTAACCATAGGATTAGGTTATGCCATGGGATTAGGATAATCCACCTACCCTACAACCCAAATCCAATCCATGTTCACCTTCTCAAAACCTCAAGTTCAATTCAAACATCAAAATCCAAATCCAAACCCAAACCCAAATTCCAAAACCAAATGATTGAAGCCCATGATGAAATCCAAACTTGAAACCCTTCCTAAGCCATATGACCTATCCATTGGAGCTAGCCAAATATTAATCCTAATCAATCCAAAATCAATTGATTATCTCATAATAAATTTATATCTTCAATCATCCTCCTAAATATAAATCAAATCTACATTCAAATGATCAAAATCAAACTAAATCAAATTAAATTAAAACCATTCCTAAGCTATTACCTATCCCATGGACTTAGCCACATCTTAATCCAAATCAAGTCAAACTCAATTGATTTTCTCACAAATCAATCATATTTTCAATCATATTCAAAATTTAAATGAAATATACATTTAAATCATCAAAACTAAATCAAACTAAATCAAAATCCAAACCTAAGCCAGTTGCCCCAACTCTATGGACTTAGCCAAATTCCTTCATTCCAAAACCCATATTCAATTGATTTTCTCATGAATCAATCATACCTTTAATAATATTCACATATATAAATGAAATTTGTAATCATCAAGCCAAACCAAAATCAACCCAAGTCAAACCTAACTTAACCCTTTTTACTTGAAATATTCAAATGAACAAAACCCATTTGAACTAAGCCAATAATAACAATTGAATTATATATCAATCCAAATCCATATATAAACTCAACTAAATCAAACTCAACCCAAAATCAAACAAAACCTAATTGGTCCACTTGACCCAAAGTGCCAATTTGACTTATTTGAGCCAAGTTTTAATTCTACCCAAATTGTATTGAAACCAAGCCCATCAAAACCTCCCATCATGATTGTTGATCACCCTAGTTGATCAATTATCACAAATTAGGTCAAACCAAGTCAACTTGATCATTTGACCAAGTCAACAACCCTTTACCCATATGAACCCAAACTAGCCAACCTAAACCAAATTCCTTGAAACCAATGATTCATACCAAATCAAAATCAATATTTGAATATGACTTGACCTTAAATTAAGTCAAACCAAACCCAATTAGCCCTCTTGACCCAAGTTGACCAAAATTGACCTAAAAGACCAAATTGGGTCAAATCAAAATATAAACCAAATTGATTGCAACTAATTGCTCAAGTTCATTCCAAATTGATTGTTGAACTTGACCAAAGCCTTGATTGGACCCAATTGAACCCAATTAACCAAAAGGTTCAAGTTGGCCTAAATCAAAATTAAATTCAAATTAATTGAAGCCAAAGTATACAATCATCTTCAATTGGTCAACTTAACCCAAACCAACACCCAACCCAAACCAATTTGGCCAATTTGGTCAAATTGGTCAACTTAACCCATTTGACCCAAATGAATTCAAATGAGCAAAAATCAAATCTAAGCTAAACTAAACCAAACCAATTGAACCAAAATATCCTAAACGATCATATGAACTTGACCCAACCCTTGATTTGGCCAAATTTGACTAATTGGTCAACTTGACTCAACCAACCCAATTTGACCTAAAAGAGTCAAATTGAGCCAAACCTAACCAAATCAACTCCAATTAACATGAAATTTGGGCTAACCAACTTTTGGCTCATTTCAAATCTGCCCAAATTAAATTCAATGCCAAATGATCATTCTACCCTTGGGTCAAGGGAATCACATGAGACAAATCACCCATGTAAGTGGTCATTTCCATTCCTTGGCCACTATGTACTATCCCAATGGTCCACCTAGGCACCTAGGACACTGCCCAACCTGACCCAAGGGGTGGTTGGGTTGGCCATGACCCATGGGAGGTGAAATCACCTCATCCTACCGATTGGAGCATTTGAAACTCATAGGACACCCATGATTCCTCCTTGCTAACCACATCCACACCTTCAACCAACCAAGTCGAGCCAACTCAGCTCCTCCCTGCCACCCACGACTCCTTGAGTTGATCAGAAGGCCATTAGAAGCCAAACCCAATCCCACCATCTGATCAAGATGAAGGGGGGTGGGGGGTATACACCCTCTTATTTCTACTCAAATACACACAAAAATCAATACTCAAAACCCTAGCTACGCAAGATAACCCTCTAGAGCCATTCCCTAAGCTCCCAAGCTCATTCCTCGATCGAAAAATGCCATTCCCATCCATCCTAAAATAGGACACTTCCATTTCAGACTTAACTTTCCCATTTCTCCATCAAACTTAAAATTCGCACACACCTTCCCTAGGCCTCGTTGGGTAAGAATGAATCATCTCCTAAGATTCATGAGTTCCGGAGGTGGGACTTTGATCAAAATCGAGCTCCAAATCATTAGTTCATGGCCTTTCAAGCGAACGTCAATGGATTGATCCAATTGCATCTCAATAGGGCTCCGTCTTAACTAGATGAAGCTTCCTCAATTGTTTGAGCCACAAGTGTTGAGCTTTGGTGAGGTATGCTTCCAAAACCAATCCTTAGGCAAATAATGGGTAGGAGTTTTTTTAAGGAAAACTTGCATCTCGTGTGATCTTGATCATTTGATCCTCTCCGATCAAAGTTGTGAAGGTGTGGGATCCTTTTGGAGTTGATATGAGCTCGAGTAAGCTTGGATCAAGTGAGCAATGGAGGATGGATTCCATTCTCCCTCACTTGCATGATGTTAGATCACGCACCGTATGTTTCGTGTGATCAAAATGAACGGTCAAGATTAGATCCGCTAGATCAATCTAATTTAATCCGATTAAGCTATGGGATTAATCATAGCTGTCTGATCTTAGATCGGACTACGGACGAGAAAGCATGTTCGCTACCGCCACATAAGCGCTGAGTTAGATAAGTTTTAAGTAGCCAATCCCGCAGCACCATGTGGAAAGTGCACCGCATCAGGGCACCACATGATGCCAATAGGATTAGGCTTTAATTAGGCTTAATTAATCATTTTAATAGCTAAAACTTCTAAAAAATCATAAAACATCATAGAAATCAAAATAATGGCAATAAATACTCATTTTAAATGTATTTGAGGAGAATTAATTAAAATGATCTTAAATAATTTTTAATAGTAATTAAAGTTTAATTACAAAATTTATTAGGTTAATTACTCATAAATTACTTGAGCAATTAATCTCAAAATTTATGGGTTAATTTATTGGGATGACCTCTCGCTCCCATGATTTTCTTAAGATTTATTGCTCAGTTAATTAGGAAAATTGACTAATTAAACCTTAAATACTCATTTAAGTTAATTAATGAGTAATTAGTCCCATGAATAGTAATAAATTGGTTAATTAAATTTATTAATCATTGTTCAACAATAAGTGAACAAAGGAATAGGGTTGGGACCCCTTTCCCTAAGTTCATTTCACCCATTTTTAAAAATGAAATTAATTAAGATGATCAATTAAAATGGGGTAGATCTATTTTAATTAAAAGATGAGATCCACATGTGGAAAACCATAAGAATATTTAATGACTATTAATCATGAGCCAAGTATTAGGCCCCTTTTATTTCCTAAGATCATTGCAAAGTTTATTTTCCATGCATATCATGTTGGCTCATAATTATTTAGTTAATTAATTTAAGGTGACATAAGTAAGGGTAATTAATTCATCTGATTAAGGGTTTAACTTAATTAACTCATAAACTCAACTTAATTACATTTCCTAAAATTAAATCAAATCACTAATGTGGGAATGGGTTTAAAACAACAAGTGATGATTTTTCTTGTCCTCTTTAAATCAAATCAAATCCAAAACTTAATTAATAAAAAGCTTTGGTTTGCTTTTAAATAATCTTATTTGATTTGATTGTCCTTAATAATTAGTTTGGTTGAATGAATCACATGCTTACATTTGATTGTCCTCTTCCAATCATGTTAAATTTGGTATGTCATTTGAATATATGCATCCGTCTTTTCAAAATCAAGAAAAATAAAATGGATTTCCTTTATGTAAACTTGCATGTGCTGATTTAATTTAATATATGTGTGGCTATTATCACTATTAAATCCAAATGTATTTTTCAAAAGCTTATAAATGAATAATAATGTGTTATTATCCTAGTTATAAATATATAAGAAATGCATGTGCTTATAGTGTATGAATTTTGAATTCTCTTTCCTCTATTCATGTGAAGATTTATATAAGATCGAATGGTAAGGGGTATATAGTTTGGAAATCTGGAGAACATGAGGCTTTAGCTAGCCCCAAGGAGGTCATTTGATTACCTCACTTCCCTGGTTTGTTACTTGGTTGATCAAATCGAAAAGAAGGAATGTTGATTCTAAATTTGTTCTCTGTTAAAAAAAAACCATAAACCCTAAACCATAATCTAAAACTTAAAGCCTAAACCTAGAACCTAAACCCTAAACCATAAAAACCCTAAACCCTAAACCCTAAACCCCAAACCCTAAACCTTAAATCCTAAACCCTAAACCATAAACCCTAAACCCTGCCTAATATTATGTGTCTTGACGGATATCAAAGATGACTTTTTTTTGAACCACTTAATAAACTATGTTGTACCATTGCTCTACCGGTTTATCTTATGTAGGTGCAATATCGTGTTGATGTTTTAACTTGGCTGTTGGATTTTTTTGTCTGCTCTATTGAGGTTGTTACATGATGGCTTTGCTTTTCTCGCTTGATTTTCTTGTTAGCAATAAGGTTTTTTTGATCTTTACATGTTTGTGGTTTTTCTAAGCCGCTATTTTTACATCTTGGTTTAGCTAGCCTTGGCACCACTTCCCTATCTATGGATTTATCTTATGCATTGTCTATTTTGAATGGTGGTTTTATGGCCAACTTATTTTTATTTTCATCTTGGATGTTATATGATCGTTGAATCTTATGTCCAAAGCATGTTGCTACTAGGGTTGTCCATCATGTTCAGCAGGGTGCTTTTGGAGTTGTTTTGCTGATTGCTTTGGCTAACCTCATATACCCAACCTGCCAGGAGAGAAACTACAATTTCCCATTTATTTTTTTTATCTCATTGCAGGATTGGACTTACTTATTGGCTTTACATTTTGTCTTTACTGAGGATGTGGGCTTTGCTACAAGCCTGATCATCCTTAACTGGAAGGATATTTATGTTCGTTTTCCTTTGAACACATTTTGTTTCTATTTTTCAACTCTGATTTTTAATTGAGTTTTATATGGTGGGTGTAATAATTGTATTATTGTTTCCACTATTGGCCTTTGGATTTTTGGGTCCTTTGTCCAATAGGTTGTATTTATGCTTATTGGCTGTTTCTTGCCTTTAAATTTTTTGACTCTTTGTGCTGTTAACATCTGGGCTGCTGCTAACTTCACCTACTGCTATTTTTTCCATCCTGGTTCAGTTAGTCTTGGCTAGACCACTTCCCATTCTATCTGGGAATTAACTTATGCATTGTCTATTTTGAATGGGTTGTTTTATGGCCAACTTGCTGTTATTTTTTTTCTTGGTTGTTGGCTGATCTGGTTCATTGAGACTTATGTCCAGCAAGCTGCTACTGGGGTTGTTTATCATGTTCAGTAGGGTGCTTTTGGAGTTATTTTGCTGATTGTTTTGGCTAACCTCATATACCCAACCCGAGAGAAATTGCTCAATTTTATTATTTCTTATGGGTTTGGACTTGCTTAATCTTATCGGTTGCCTTTACTGAGGATGTGTGTTTAGCTGCTTGCCTGATCATCTTTATCTGGAATAATTTTTCTGTTGTCTTTGTGTTTGTTGCTTTGCCTTTCAATTTTTATTTTCTTTGTTAACATCTGTCACTTTCACGCTTATTTTTCCATCGATTCAAATAGTCTTGGCTAGACTACTTCCCATTCTATGTGGGAATACTTATGCATTGTCTATTTTGAATGGGTGGTTTTATGGCCAACTTACTGCTATTTTCTTTCTTGGTTGTTGGCTGATCTGGTTCATTGCTTATGTCCAGCAAGCTGCTACTGGGTTGTTTATTACATTCAACAGGGTGCTTTTGGAGTTATTTTGCTGATTATTTTGGCTAACCTCATATACCCAACCTGCCAGGAGAGAAACTACAATTTCCTGTTCAATTTTATTATTTCTTTGCAAGTTTTGACTTACTTAATGGCTTCAGTTTGCCTTTACTGAGGATCTGTGTTTAGCTGCTAGCCCAATCATCTTTATCTAGAAAGATTTTTCTGTTGATTATCTTTTGAACCCATTTTGTTTTTATTTTACATATATGCTTTTTAATGGAGTTTTATATGTTGGGTGTAATAATTATAATTTTGTTTCCATATTTGGCTTTTGGATTTTTGGGTCCTTTCTCCAACAGGTTGTCTTTGTGGTTGTTGGCTGTTTCTTGCCTTTTGATTTTCTAATTGATTTTGCTATTAATATCTGGGCTGCAGTTGATCTCTCCTACTGCTGTTTTATCCCTCTTGGTTCTATTAGAATTGCGCAGATCATTGTGATTATGCTTTTGCTTTACTTGATTTTAACTTATGTACTATTTACTCTAAATGGATGGACTTATGGCCGCTAGCTATTCAAGAACATAACTGGACTATTGAGTTTGCTACTAAGCAAGCTGATTCTGGGGTCTTATCTCTGATTATCTTTTATTGGAATTATTTGTGGTGGGGAGCAGCCCTTTACCTATTTCTTCTAATCATTGTTGCCCCATCTCTTCTCTCTCGATAGACTTAATAATTCCTAGTAATTTGGGGGTATGTTGTCTTCCTTTACACTTGCTGGCTTCTAACTTCTGCAACAAGGAGGTTGTTAACATCTGCATTACTTACATTCATTGGACTTCCTTTAAATTTCCCTGGTTGATTCTAAACCAAGATCAGATATTTATTATCATATACATTTAGGATGGAGTTAATACCATGCTTTTGTATTTGCCTGGCTAGATTTCATCAAGTATTACATCTGATCTTTTATTTCTTCTTACCTTTGCTTGACCTTTTCTCTGGTGGGTCTTCACGGTCTTAAAATATGGTTGACGACAATGATGGCTCTCTTCATTTGTGTTGGGATTATCATGCCATGTGGCCTAATATGATGACATATATTTTTGCATGGGATCCTCTTATCCATTCTCGCTCTTTTGTCGCTCTTTCTTCTACTCAATATCTCTTATTTTGCAGTGTATTAAGGCTCAAAGATCTTCTTCAAATGGTCGCTATACGTTGGCTATGATGGGTACGTGATGATTTCACTCCCTTTTGGTTTGGTTGTAGCTCTTGTGATGTAACCCTTTTCTTTGAAGTTTGGATGCTCATATTTGCATCTGCCCCAACTTGGTGTGAGCTGAGCCTTCTCTATCACACTTCTTTACTATCATTCTCAGTTATGCTATTTTCATTTATCTTTTTTGTATATTACCTTTTAACTTCTATCATCAATTTTGCGGTGCTTCTCTCTTGTCCTCTTGCGGGTTTGCTCCATAGTGTCATGCATTCTCACATCCTGCAGAGCATTGGCCCTAATGTTCCGTTGGCTTCTTATGTTAATCAATTTGTATCTTTTGCTTGCTTTATTTATTTATTTTTTGTGCTTTTGGCTGTACTTAGATAGGTGATTTACTCCCTAGGCTGATTGTAGCTCTTTGAGTAGTAGTTCTGGAGTTTATCCTCTTTAAGAACCTTGTAACTCTCTTTTGTGATAATAAAATTCCCCTATATGGGGTTTCCCAAAAAAAAAAAACCCTAAACCTTAAACCTTAAACCTTAAAAACCTAAAAACCTAAACCTAAACTAAATAATACCTAAAATAACAAAATAAAAACTTAAAGTTAAATAAAATAAAAAATAAAAAAATAAATACCTAAACCTAAACTTAAACCTAAAAATAAAATAAAATAAAAAATAAAAACTAAACTAAAATAAAAATAAAAATAAAATAAACCTAAAATAAAATAAAATAAAAACAAAAAAACCTAAACCTAAAAAATAAACATAAAAATAAAACCAAAACTCTAAACTAAAAAAACTTAAACCAAAAATAAACAAAATAAAATAAACATAAACCTAAACTAAAATAAATAAAACCTAAACCAAAACCTAAAATAAACTAAACCTAAACCCTACATAAAATAAATTAAACTAAAAATAAACCTAAACCTAAACTAAAAAAAATTAAACCTAAAATAAACTTAAAAAATAAAACCTACTTATAAAATAAAACCTAAACCTAAACCTAAAATAAAAATTAAACCTAAACCTAAAAGAAATAAAAATTAAACAAAACAAAAAAAAACCTATACCTAAAAAGTAAATTAAAATAAAACACCAAAATTAAAATAAATAAACCTAAAATAAATAAACTAAACTAAATAAAAATGAAAAATAAACCAAAATAAAAATAAAAAAATAAAATAAATAAAAATAAATAAAAAATAAACTAAATAAAATAAATAAACCTAAATCTACTAGTTTACATAATTTTTTTACGAAAAACCCTAAACCCTAAATCCTAAATCCTAAACCCTAAATCTTAAACCTTAAATCTTGGAACCACTGAAAACTAAAGCCACACAGATTTTAAACCCCAACCTAAACCCTACAGAGCCCTAAACCCTAAAACTCTAAACCCTAAGGCCCCTTAGGCCCTAAATTCTGAAAAAACCTAAACTTTTATTAAACCTAAAAATAAATTAAATTAAAAAACCTAAACCTAAATAAAATAAAAAAATATATTAAAATTAAAACATAAACTAAAACGTAAACCTAAACCAAAAAATAAAATAAAATAAATTAATAAAATTAAAATAAAATAAATTCAATAAAACCTAAAATGAACTAAAAAAATAAAATAAACCTAAGTATAAAACCTAAATAAAATAAAAAAGCGTAAAATGAAATAAAATATACCTAAAATAAAATAAAATAAAATAAAAAAAATAAAACCTAAACCTAAAAAATATACCTTAAAAGATCTAAAAAAAATAAATAATAAAACGAACCATAAATTAAGAAAAAACCTAAACCTACAAATAAAATAAATAAACCTAAACTAAAATAAAAGATAAAATAAATAAAACATAAATCTAAACTAAACCTAAACTAAACTAAATAAAATAAAATAAGCTAAAATAAACTAAAAATAAAACCTAAAAATAAGCCTAAAATAAAACCTAAAACCTAAACCTAAAAATAGATAAAATCTATACCTAAACACGAAAATAAAATAAAATAAAACTCAACTAAAAATAAACATAAACCTAAACCTATACCTAAAAGTAAAATAAAATAAATAAACCTAAACTAAATAAACTAAGTAAACTTACCTCTGGGGTTTACTTAATTTAAAAAAAACCATAAACCTAAATCAGGAACCATAAAGCCTAAACCACTATAACCTTAAACCCTAAAACCCTAACCCCTAACACTAAACCCTAAAAGCATAAAGCATACACCTAAACCCTCCCTACCTTAAAACCTAAACCCTGACACGAGCCCAAAACCCTAAACCCTCCCCAAACCTAAACATAAACCTAAAGTAATTAAATAAATTAAAAAAAAACCTAAACCCTAAATCTAATAAACCTTATCAACTTAAACCATAAGAATGGCGGAACCTTGATGAGATAAACATCAGCAGCTCTCAATATCAGTAGTGGAGGCAAAGGTGGAGGATTGCTCAGTAGTGGTGGGGGATCTAGAGGTGGTGGTTAGAGTTATGGTGGTTATGGAGGTGGGAGGAGCAATGGAGGTTACAGCCATGGTGGTGGAAGAGGGAGAGATCGGGGATATGATGGTGGATCCCGTAACTCGAGCGGCCATGATGGTCTTGATGGTAACTGGAGAAATGAAAGAACGACCGATTCGATCTACTGCATATGGCACTGTCTTTACAGTAGAGATGATTCTAGTTATCTAGGGTTTTTGATTTGTTCTATGTATGCTCATTTTTATCTATGATATAGTGTCTTAGAAAACTTGATGTGTTACTTGGTTAATGAAATCAAAAGAATAAATGTTGAATATAAATTTCTTCTCTATTAAAAAAAAAAAAACCCTAACTAAAACATAAATCCTAAAACACTAAACCCTAAACCTAAACCCTAAAACCCAAACCTAAAAACCTAACCCTAAACCTAAACCTAAAAACAAACCCTAAACCTAAACCTAAACCCTAAACCATAAAAAGCTAAAAACCTAAACCTAAACTAAATAAAACTTAAAAATAAAATAAATGAAAAAACCTAAACCAAAATAAAATAAAATAAATAAAATAAAATAAAAAACATAAACTAAAACCTAAACCAAAAAATAAAATAAAATAATTAATAAAAACCAAACTAAAATAAAATAAATAAAAACCTAAACTAAACTAAAAATGAAAATTTAAATAAAATAAAACTAAACCAAACATAATAAATATAAAACGAAAATAAAATAAAGATTAAATAAAAAACTTAAAAAAATAAACCTAAAATTAAACTTAAAACTAAATAAAAATAAAACCTAAACCCTAAACTTAAAAAAAACCTAAACCTAAAATAAAATAAAAGAAACTGAACTAAAATAAAAATAACTTAAACCTAAAATAAACTAAACCTCATAAACCTAAACTAAATAACATAAAATAAATTAAAGTAAACCTAAACCTAAATTAAAAATAAAATCTAAAAATAAACCTAAAATAAATACCTAAAACCTAAACATAAAAATAAAATAAATATTTAAACCTATACCTAAAATAAAAAAATAATACCTAAACCTAAAAATAAGATAAAATAAAACTAAATTAAAAAACCGCTAAACATAAAATAAACTAAAATAAATAAAATAAACTAAATAAAAAATTAAAATATATCTAAATATAAAAATAAACTAAAATAAAAAAAAAACTAAATAAACCTAAACCTATGAGTTTCTTGGTTTAAAAATAAAAATAAAAAAATAAAATAAAACCTTAACCCTAAGCCATGACCTTAACCACATGATGCTACTCTGAGCCCTGGACCTGCAACCCTGACCCTGATCCTAAATCACAACCACCAAGGCCACTGACCACCCAACCCTAGATCATAAACCACAAACCACTGAGCTGACCACAGGCCTAAGATCCTCCATGGGCCCTAGGCCACTGGGCCCTGGCTCTGGGCCCTGGGCCACAAGGCCCTGGGCCCAGCCCACTGGGCCCTGAGCCCACAGGCTCTGACCTGACTGGCCATCGTCTAAGGCCCAGGCCACTGAGGCTGATCTGGGACCACTGCCTGGGGCTGGGCTTGGGCCTTGGGCCCTGGGCTTTATTGACAGCCCAGATCATGGGTGACCTGGGCTGAGCCCTGAGCCTCCATGAGCCACTGACCTTGGAGTCCTGGCCATAAGATGGAACCAAAATCCTAAGGCCCTGGGCACTGAGCCCAAAGGCTGAGCTAAGGCTATAAAACATAAATAATAAATAAATAAATAAAACCTAAACTTAAATAAAATAAAATATAAATTAAATTAAAACAAAATTAAAGGCTACCTGGGCCAAAATAAAGATAAGATGGTAATAAAATAAACTAAAGATAAAATAAATAAAACCTAAAACCTAATAAACTGACATAAACTGATAAAATAAACAAACCTGGGCTCTAAGCTAACTTGACTCTTGACACAAGGCTTAAACTCCACCCACAACCCTATTCAACTGAGGCGTAAACCCTGATCTTTAAACCCAGGCCCTAAACCTCTAAGGCTAAATCCTCATAAACCCTAAACCCTAAATCCAATAAAAAAAACCCTAAAATGACCTAGGCCAGACCCTAAACTCGACTCTAAACAATAAGTTTAAAACCAAATCTAAACCAAAACAAAATAAAATAAAATAAAATAAAACATATCTGAGCCAACCTAAACCAAAACCTAAAAGATAAAATAAAAATAAAACTAAACTAAAATAAAACCTGGGAGACATAAACACTAAATAAAATAAAACTAAAATAAAATAAAATAAACCTAAAATATAATAAAATAAAACTAAATAAAACATAAGATAATAAACTTAAAATAAAACTAAATAAATAAATAAAATAAAACCCTACTAAAAAACCTAACTAACTAAATGGATAAAAGAAACTAAAATAAACTGAGCATAAACTAAAATAAAACCTAAAATAAACTTAAAAGATACCTAAAACTTAAACCTAAAATAAACATAAACCTAAATCTAAAATAAAATAAAACCTAAACAAATATAAAAAACCCTATAAATAAACTTAAAATAAATATAATAAACTAAATAAAATAAAATAAACCTAAATCAAAATAAAAATAAAATAAGCTAAAATAAATAAAAAATAAACTAAATAAACCTACCTACTGGTTTGTATTTAAATAAAAAAAAACTAACCCTAAAACTCTAAACTCTCACTAAATATGCCCACTGAACCCTGGCCCTCCAACCACTAAACCTTTCCACTAAACTAAATCCTGACCCTGACCCACCCACGTTAAACCCCAGGCCTTAAACCATCCAGCTAAACTGACTAAATAAATAAAATAAAATAAATAAAATAAACCTAAATAAAATAAAAAAATAAAATAAAAAAATAAAATAAAATAAAAAAAACTAAAACCTAAACCTAAACCTAAAATAAAATAAAATAAAATGAAAATAAAACTAAACTCAAATAAAATAAATAAAACCTAAAACTAAACTAAATAAATAAAATAAAGCTAAAAAAAATAAAATAAAATAAAACTAAATGTAAAATAAAATAAAATAAAATAAAACTAAATAAAATAAAACCTATAAAATAAACTTAAAATAAAATCTAAATATAAATTAAAATTATAACCTAAACTAAACTAAAGAAAAAAACCTAAACTTTAAATAATAAAATAAAATAAACCTAAATCTAAACTAAAATAAACTAAACTAAAATAAATAAAACCTAAACATAAACCTAAAAGAAACTAAACCTAAAACCATGAACTATATAAAAAAATAAACTAAAATAAATTTAAACTAAAAATAAACCTAAAATGAAACCTAAAACTTAATACTAAAAAAAATAAAATGAACCAAAAAAAAATAA
Organism: Cymbidium sinense; assembly: GCA_021442155.1. NCBI lineage: Eukaryota > Viridiplantae > Streptophyta > Magnoliopsida > Asparagales > Orchidaceae > Cymbidium > Cymbidium sinense. Next base: position 45,927 of record JAKCPB010000034.1, read on the forward strand.
AATTAAAACCTGAATTTTAAAAATAAAATAAAAAAAAAACTAAATAAAAATAAACATAAATGAAAACCTAAACAAAAAAAATAAACTAAAATAAAAAACCTAAAGTAAATTAAATTAACCTAAAATAAATAAACTAAATTAAATAAAATAAAAATAAACTTAAATATAAAGAAAATAATTATAAAAAGATAAACTAAAACTAAATGACTCATTTTGCTTTTTTGATCCTAGTTAAACCCTAAATCCAAAATGCTGCTAAACCCTAAACCCTAACCTAGGCCCTAAATCCTACCTAAACTAAAGTGACCTGAGCCATAAAACCCTAACCACTGACTCATTTGTGAGCCACAAAAAGATAATCCAGAGGCCTAAACTAAAAACCTAAATGCCTAAACACTACCTGACAAACCCTAATCCCTGAAACCCTAAACCCTAAAACCCTAAACTGTAAACCCTAAACCCTAAACCCTAAAAACTTAAAAACTTAAAAATATAATATATAAAAAAACTTAAACCTATAAATTAAAAAAATCAAAATGAAATAAAAACCTAAACTAAAACATAAACTTAAAGCTAAAATAAAATAAAATAAATGAAAAGCTAAACTAAAAAAAATAAAATAAACCTAAAAAACCTAAAATAAAATAAAACGACAATGGTAGATTTACTACTTATGGAATTGTATCTTTACTAGAGATAGTTCTAATTATCTAGGTTTTTGATCTGCTCTATGCTTGCTCATTTTTTATCTATGTTGTCACTTGTGTCTTAGAAAACTTGGTGTGTTACTTGATTGTGGAAATCAAAAAGAAGAAATGTTAAATCTGAATTTGTTCTCTGTTAAAAAAAAACCTAAACCCTAAACTAAACTAAACCCTAAACCCAAACCTAAAAAGCTAAACTTTAATCAGAAACCCTAAACCCTAAATTAATGCTAAAAAGCCTAAAAAAGCTTAAAACCTGAACCTAAAGGAATTAAAACCTACAAATAAAATAAATGAAAATACCAAAACCAAAATAAATAAATTAGAATAAAATAAAAACATAAACTAAAACCTAAACCTAAACCTAAAAAATTTAAAAAAAATTAATATAAAAGAATAAAAAAACTAAATTGAAATAAAATTAAATAAAACCTAAACTAAATTAAAAAAAATAAAAAATAAATAAAATAAAAACTAAACATAAAATTAAAATAAAATAAACCTAAAATAAAATAAAATAAAACTAAATAAAAACCTAAACTTAAAAATAAACCTAAAATAAAACATAAAATAAATAATAAAAACCTAAACCATAAACTAAAAAACCTTAACATAAACTAAAAATAAAATAAACAAAATAAAATAAACCTAAACTTAAACTAAAATAAATAAAACATCTACTTAAAAAATAAACCAAAACCTAAACTTAAACTTAAAACAATAAACTAAAATAAAAACTAAGAATAAATAAAGCTAAAATAAATTAAACAAAATAAAATAAAATAAATCAATAAATAATAAATTAAATAAACTAAATAAACCTAAATCTATCAGTTTACTTAATTAAAAAATAAACTTTAAACCCTAAACCATAAACCTGACCCTAAACCCTAAAACTTAGACAAAAACCCTAAACCACAAACCTAAAACCTAACCTAACCTTAATCCCTAAACCCAAAAGTGTAAAACCTAAAACCACTAAACCACAAACCCTAAACCTAAACCCCCCAAACCCTAAACCTAAACCTCAAGTGACTGAATAAATTAAAAAGTAAGACTAAACCTTAAAATATAAAAAACCAAAACCCTAAGAATGGGCAGAATCTTGATGGTTGGAATATCATCATAAATCAGGCTCAGTCTAGATCTAGTGGTGGAGGTGAAGGTGGAGGCAATGGTTATCCACGGTGGTGTGATCTGGAGGTGTTGTTGGGTATGATGGTGGTGGTTATGGAGGCGGGAGGAGCGACAGAGGTTACAGCCATGGTGGTGGCAGAGGGAGACATCGAGGATATGATGGTGGATCCTACTACTCGAGAGGTATGGGTGGTTCTGAGGGGTACTGGACAAACTGAAGAATGGTTGATCCAATCTACTGCTTATGGAACTATGTCATTACAGTTGAGATATTTCTAATTATCTAGGGTTTTTAATTTGCTCTATGTGTGCTCATTTTTTATCTATGTTGTCCCTTGTGTCTTAGAAAACTTGGTGTGTTACTTAGTTGATGAAATCAAAAAGAAGAAATGTTGAATCTGAATTTATTCTCTATTAAAAAACTAAAAACCCTAAATTTTAAACTAAAACTTGAACCCTAAACCTAAACCCTAAACCCTAAACCCTAAACCCTAAACCCACAAACCTAAACCTTAAACCTAAAACCCAAACCTAAACCCTAAAACCTAAACCCTAAATCCTAAACTTTAAACCTTAAATTATAAATAAATAAAATATAAACTTAATATACTAGATAAACCTAAACCCAGAAGTTTACTTAATTTTAAAAAAATAAACCTCAAACCCTAAATACTAAATCCTAAACCTACAACACTAAACCTACAACCGGGTGAATAACAATTGGAATGAAAACAAACTTGAGAACTTCATTCCTATTTCTATTTTTAAGTTTTGCAACATCATTATCTTTTCTAATAAACTGAATCAAATCCTTTTCAAGCTCTCTTACAATGGTGATTTTATTCTTAAAGGGGTTTGGATTTTAATTAGAAATAAACATAACACCTCTAATGTTTCATTAAACTTTGGAACAATATCATTTCATATTCAGTTCTAGCTTGGAGAACTTTTAATAACTCCATCCTGGTTGATTCCTTGCTCTAGCTTAAAGGATTTTACTTACCTTTTAAGTGTTATTATTTCTTTCATATTGAAAATGTTAATCATGTTTAGGATTTAGGGTTTAGTGTTTTTAGGGTTTAGGGTTTAAGGTTTAGGGTTATCTTAGGGTTTAGGGATTGTTTATGGTTTTAGGCTTTAGGCTTTAGGGTTAGGATTTAGTTTAGGGTTTAGTTTAGTGTTTAGTTTTAAGTTTAGAGTTTATGGTTTAGGGTTTTGAGGTTAGGGTTTAGGGTTTATTAGGGTTTAATATTTAAGGTTTAGGGTTTAGGTTTAGGGTTTTAGTGTTTATGTTTAGGGTTTTAAATAGTTTAGGTTAGTTTAGGGTTAGGGTTTAAGGTTAGTTTAGGGTTTGGCTATGTTTACAATTTTAAGGTTTAGGGTTTTTTGGAGATGTAGGGTTTAGGATTTAGGTTTAAGGTTTGTTGAATTTAATGTTTAAAACTTTAGGTTTAGGGTTTAGGACTTAGGTTTAGGTTATTTAGTTTAGGGTTTAGGTTTTAGGTTAGGGTTTAGGGTTATTTAGGTTTAGTTTAGTTTTAGGGTTTATGGTTTAGGGTTTTAGGTTTTAGGGTTTAGGGTAGTTTAGGGTAATATGTTATGGTTTAGGATTTAGTTTTAGATTTAGGATTTAGGGTTTAGGTTTTATTTAGGTTTAGGGTTGGTTTAGGGTTTAGGTTTAGGGTTTAGGATAGTTTAGGGTTTTAGTTAGGGTTCTTTATTTTTAATTTGATTTTTTTTTATTTAGGGTTTAGTTTAGGGTTTATAGTTTAGGATTTAGGGTTTAGGGTTTACGGTTTAGTGTTTAAAGTTTTTTTTTTAAAAAAAATTTAAGTAAACCGGTAAGTTTAGGTTTATGTAGTTTTTTAATTTATTTTTTATTTATTTTACTTTATTTTATTTTTATTTTTATTTATTTTAGTTTATTTATTTTAGGTTTATTTATTTAGTTTGGGTTTATTTTAGGTTATTTTTTAAGTTTAAGTTTTGGTTTATGTTTATTTTAGTTTAGTTTATTTTTATTATATTTTTAGGTTTAGGTTTTTTTATTTTATTTTTAGTTTATATTTAGGTTTATTTTTTATTTTTTATGTTTATGATTTAGGTTTTTATTTAGGTTTTATTTTTTAGTTTAGGTTTAGTTTATTTATTTTATTTTAGTTTAGGTTTAGTTTAGGTTTAGTTTATTTTAGGTTTAGGTTTAGGTTTTATTTAATTTATTTTAGTGTAGGTTGGGTTTATTTTATTTTTTTATTAATGGTTTAGGTTTTTTTTAGTTTAGGGTTTAGGGCTTTTGATTTTTATTTAATAGAGAACAAATTCATTCAAAATTTCTTCTTTTTTATTTCATCAACCAAGTAAAACACCATGTTTTCTAAGACACAAGTTGACATAGATCAAAAATGAGCATAGAGCAAATCAAAACCCTAGATAACTAGAACTGTCTCTGTTTTAGACATAGTTCCATAGCGTTTGGTGTTATTTAGTTTCATTAACCACCACGGCCTCTCGAAGTGGGATTAACCATCATATCCCCATTATGTCACTCCACCACCATAATTTTAGCCTCCTTTCCTCTCACCTCCATAACCATCATTTACCACCACCTCCATATCCACCGGCACCTCCAAGTCCTCCACCATTGTGATAATGGCGCCTTCACCTTCACCTCCACCTCCAAATCTAGATTACGGTTAGCGTGATGTTCTGTAGTCAGGTTCTACCAATTCTTCAAATTTTGGTTTATGTTTAGGTTTATTAGGTTTTAGTGTTTAGATTTATTTTTTAATTTATTTAGTTACTTTAGGTATAGGTTTAGGGTTTGGGGTTTAGGGTTTAGAGCTTAGGGTTAGGATTTAGGGTTTAAGGTTTAGGGTTAGGATTTAGGGTTTAGGGTTTAGGGTTTAGGGTTTAGGGTTTAGGGTTTTAGGGATTATGCTTTTATTTTTTAGGGTTTAGGGTTAGGGTTTAGGGTTTAGGGTTGTAGGTTTACGATTGTAGGTTAAGGGTAATAGGTTTAATGTTTTTGGTTTAAGGATTAGGGTTTAGGATTTAGAGTTTAAGGCTTTTTTTTTTTGAATTAAGTAAACCTGCAGGTTTAGATTTATTTAGTATATTTAGTTTATTTTCTATTTATTTTAGTTTACTTTATCTTTTATTTTTATTTAGGTTTATTATTTAATTTTATTTAGTTTATTTTATTTATTTTAGGTTTATTAATTTTAGTTTAAGTTTTCTATTTTAGTTTATTTTTTAGGTTTAGGTTTAGGTTTATTTTTTTTAGTTGAGTTTTATTTTATTTTATTTTTTTTAGGTTTAGGTTTTATTTTTTTACTTTTAGGTTTAGGGTTATGTTTTAATTTTATTTTTTTAGGTTCAAGTTTATGTTTTATTTTAGTTTTATTTTTTGTGTTTTATTTTTATTATGTTTAGGTTTAATTTTAGTTTTTTTATTTTATTTAGTTTAGGTTTAGGTAATTTTAGGTTTAGGTTTAGGTTTTATTTATTTTAGTTTAGTTTAGGTTTAGGTTTATTTTATTTTTATTTAGGTTTAGGTTTTTTTCTTAGTTTAAGGTTTAGGTTTTATTTTTTATTTATTTTTAAGTTTTATTTTTATTTTTTTTAGGTTTAGGTTTATATTAGTATTTATTTATTTTATTTTAGGTTTATTTTATTTTTATTTTATGTTTAGTTTTTATTTTATTTAGGTTTTTTATTCACAAGATTATTTTGTCTTTTAATTTAATTTAGGATTTCATTTATTTTATTTTCATTTTTTTATTATTTTATTTATTTTATTTTAGGTTTTGTTTAGGTTTTAGTTTAGGTTTTATTATATTTTATTTGTTTAGTTTATTTAGGTTTAACTTATTTTATTTTATTTTAAGGTTTTATTTCTTAGGTTTTAGATTTTTTAGGGTTTAGGTTTAAGGTTTTGGGTTTAGCTTAGTTTACAATTTTAGGTTTAGGGTTTTAGGGTTTAGGTTTATTGGGTTAGGTTTAGTTTTTAAGCTTTAGGGTTTAGTTTTAGGTTTTGGGTTTAGTTTGTTTTAGGTTTAGGTTTTAGGGTTTAGGTTAATTTAGAGTTTTTTAGGTTTAGGTTTGAGGTTTAGGGTTTATGGTTTACTTTAGGGTTAGGATTAGGTTTATTTTTAGGTTTAGGGTTTATATCTTAGGTTTATTTAGGGTTTATGTTTAGGTTAGTTTAAGGTTAATTTTAGTATATAGGATTTATTTGGGTTTAGGCTTTAAGTTTAATTTTTTGATTTTAGGTTTATAGTTTAGGGTTCAAGGTTTAGGATATTTAGGGTTTAGGTTTTGGTTTAGTTATTTTAGGGTTAGTTTAGGTTTAGGGTTTAGGTTTTTTAGTTTTAGCCTAGGTTTAGGGTTTATGGTTTAATGTTTAAGAGTTAGGGTTATTGGTTTAGGATTGTAGTTTTAGGGTTTAGGGTTTTGTATTAGTTTTCAGATCTATGGTTTAAGATTTAGGGTTTATGATTTAGTGTTTAGGGTTTAGGGTTTTATTTTAAAAGAATTAAGTAAACCAGATGGTTTAGGTTTATTTAGTTTATTTTATATTTTATTTTATTTTATTTTTATTTTCAATTAGCTTTATTTTTTATTTTTTATTTTTATATTGTTTAGATTATTTATTTTAGGTTTGTTTATTTTAGTTTAGGTTTTTTCTTATAGTTTATTTTTTTAATTTTAGGTTGGGGTTTATGCTTGCTTTTTAGTTTAGTTTAATTTTTATTTTATTTTTTTAAGTTTAGGTTTTATTTTTAATTTTTATGTTTAGGTTTAGGTTTTATTTTATTTTTTAGGTTTAGGTTTTAGGTTTTTATTTTAGGTTTATTTTTAGGTTTTATTTTTTAGTTTAAGTTTAGGTTTATTTTTAGTTTATTTTATTTTATATAGTTTATAGTTTCAATTTTGTTTATTTTAGGGTTTAGGTTTAGGGTTTAAGGTTTAAGGTTTAGGGTTTTATGTTTTAGGGTTTTAGGGTTTAGGGTTAGTGTTTAGGATTTAGCGTTTAGAGTTTAGGGTTTAGGGTTTAGGATTTAGGGTTTAGGGTAAGTTTTAGGGTCTAAGGTTTAGGGGTTAAGGTTTAGGATTTAAGGTTTAGGGTTTAGGTTTTGGGTTTAGCATTTTTTAAAATTAAATAAACCAGTCGATTTATGTTTAGTTAGTTTATTTAGTTTATTTTTTATTTATTGTACTTTATTTTATTTTATTTATTTAGTTTATTTTTTATTTATTGTACTTTATTTTATTTTATTTAATTATGTTTATTTTTATTTTATTTTGTTTAGTATATTTATTTTAGGTTAATTTATTTTAGTTTAGGTTTTTTATTGTAGTTTATTTTTTTGGTTAAAGTTTATGTTTATTTTTTAGATTAGTTTTATTTTTATTTTATTCTTTAGGTTTATTTTTTATTTTTATTTTAAAGTTTAGGTTTAGGTTTTTATTTTATTTTTTTAGATTTAGCTTTTAGGTTTTTATTTTAGGGTTTTAATTTTTAGTTTATTTTATTTTATTTAGTTTAGGGTTTAGGTTTAGTTTATTTTAGGTTTAAGTTTTGGTATTATTTATTTTTATTTAGTTTATTTTAGTTTAAGTTTAGGTTTATTTTATTTTGTTTATTTTAGGTTTAGGTTTATTTTTTTTAGTTTAGGGTTTAGGCTCTTTTTGTTTATTTTTAGTTTTTATTTTTAAGTTTATTTTATAGGTTTAGGTTTTTATTTATTTTTTATTTTATTTTAATTTATGTTTATTTTAATTTTATTTTACATTTGGGTTCTATTTTATTTTGGTTTTTTATTTTTAGGTTTATTCTATCTTTTAGTTTAGTTTACATTTTATTAATTTTATTTTAGTTTAGTTTTAATTTTTAGGTTTAAGTTTCGGTTTTAGTTTAGGCTTTTATTTTATTTAGGTTTAGGTTTAGCTTTTTAGGTTTTTAGGGTTTAGGGTTTAGTGTTTTGGGTTTAGGGTTTAGGTTTTTGGGTTAGGGTTTAAGGTTTAGTATTTTTTTCTTTATTTTAGTTTATTTTTGATTTATTTTAGTTTATTTTATTTTTTATTTTTATTTTGGTTTATTTTATCTTTAGTTTAGTTTTATTTTAGGTTTATTTAATTTTGTTTAGGTTTTATTTTTTTTTTTGTTTAGATTTAGGTTTTTTTATTTTTTAGTTTAGTTTTATTATTATTATTTTTTAAGTTTTTATTTTATTTTAGGTTAGGTTTTATTTTATTTTCTTAGGTTTAGGTTTATTTGAGTTTATTTTTAGGTTTATTTTTAGTTTAGATTTAGGTTTATTTTTATTTTATTTTATTCTATTTAATTTAGGGTTTAGGTTTAGTTTATTTTATGTTTAGGTTTAGGTTTAGGTTTTATTTATTTTAGTTTAGTTTATTTTAGTTTAGGTTTATTTTATTTTTTTATTTTAGGCTTAGGTGTTTTTTTAGTTTAAGGTTTAGGGTTTAGGGTTAGTTTTTGGGTTTATGGTTTAGGGTTTAGGACTTTTTTCTAATTAAGTAAACTAGTTGGTTTAGGTTTATTTAGTTTATTTAGTTTATTTTTATTTATTATAGTTTAGTTTGTTTTTTATTTTTATTTATGTTTACTTTTTTTTATTTTAGTTTAGTTTATTTATTTTAGGTTTATTTATTTTAGTTTAGGTTTTTTTTTATTTTAGTTAATTTTTTTTTTTGGTTTAGGTTTAGGTTTAGGTTTTATTTTATTTTTTTAGGTTTAAGTTTTAGGTTTATTTTAGGTTTATTTTAGGTTTTATTTTTTTAGTTTAGGTTTAGATTTATTTTAGTTTATTATATTTTTTTATTTAGTGTAGGTTTAGGTAAGTTTAGGTTTAGGTTTATTTATTTTAGTTTAGTTTATTTTAGTTTAGGTTATGTTTTTTATTTTATTTTTTATTTTAGGTTTAGATTTTTTTTTTTTTTAGTTTGGGTTTAGGTTTTATTTTTTATTTATTTTTAGGTTTTATTTTAGGTTTATTCTTTAGATTTAAGTTTTAGTTAGTTTTATTTTATTATATTATAGGTTTATTTTATTTTTTATTTTAGGTTTAGTTTTATTTTATTTAAGTTTTTTATTTTTTTAGTTTAGCCTAGGTTTTTATTTATTTTATTTTAGTTTAGTTTTTAGTTTTTATTTTATTTTCCTTTTTAGGTTTAGGTCTAGGTTTCAATTTATGTTTTTATTTTATTTTACTTTTCTATTTCTTTTTTTAGATTTTTTATTTATTTTATTTTTAGTTTTTATTTAGTTTAGGTTTAGATTTTTAGCCTTTTAGAGTTTAGGGTTTAGGGTTTAGGGTTCAGGTTTTGAGGTTTTGGGTTTTGGGGTTTGGGTTTTTTTTGGATTTAGGGTTTAGGATTTAGGGATTATGCTTTAGGGTTTAGGGTTAGTTTAGGGTTTATGGTTTTGGGTCTAGGGTTTTTTAGGGTTTATGGGTTAGGGTTTAGGGTTTAGGATTTAGGGTTCTAGGTTTAGGGTTGTAGGTTTAGGGTTGAGGGTTAGGGTTAATTTTAGTGTTTAGTGTTTAGGGTTTAAGGTTTAGGGTTTTTTAAAATTAAGTAAATAGGTAGGTTTAGGTTTATTTAGTTTATTTTTTATGTATTTTAGTTTATTTTTTATTTATTTTAGTTTATTTTATTTTTAATTTTTATTTAGGTTTATTTTTTATTTTTATTTAGTTTTTTTATTTATTTATTTTAAGTTTGTTTAATTTAGTTTAGGTTTTATTTTAGTTTATTTTTTTTTGGTTTAGGTTTGGTTTATGTTTATTTTTTTTTAGTTTTATTTTTTATTTTATTTTTTTAAGTTTAGGTTTTATTTTTTAGCTTTATATTTAGGTTTTTATTTTCTTTTTGTAGGTTTAGGTTTTAGGTTGTTATTTTATGTTTATTTTTAGGTTTTATTTCTTAGTTTGGGTTTAGGTTTATTTTTAGTTTATTTTATTTTAGTTTGTTTAGGGTTTAGGTTTAGGTTTTATTTATTTTAGTTTAGGTTTAGGTTTATTTTATTTTGTTTATTTTAGGTTTAGTTTTTTTTTCAGTTTAAGGTTTAGGTTTTATTTTTTTTATTTATTTTTAGGTTTATTTCTTAAATTTAGGTTTTTATTTAGTTTTTATTTTATTTTTATTTTACATTTTGTTTTTATTTTGTTTAGGTTTTTTATTTTTAGGTTTATTTTATTTTTTTAGTTTTGTTTAGGTTTTTATTTATTTTATTTAAGTTTAGTTTTTATTTTCTATTTTACTTTATTTTTATGTTTAGGGTTAGGTTTAGGTTTTAGTTTAGGTTTTTATTTTATTTTATTTAGGTTTAGGTTATTTTATTTATTTTATTTTTAGGTTTTATTTAGTTTAGGTTTAGGTTTTTATGTTTTTAGGCTTTAGGGTTTAGGGTTTAGGGTTTATAGTTTAGTGTTTAGTGTTTAGGCTTTATGGTTTAGGTTTTTTTGGGTTTAGGGTTTGGGGTTTAAGTTTAGGTTTAGGGTTGTAGGTTTTAGTGTTTAGTGGGTTTAGGGTTTTAGGGTTTAGGGTTTAGGGTTTAGGTTTAATTAGGTTTTAGTTTAGGGTTTAGGATTTTTTGGTTTTTTTAGAGAATAAATTCTTAACATTTCTTTTTTGATTTCATCGACCATGTCAAACTAGGAGGTAATCAAATGACCTCCATAGGCTAACTAAAGCCTCATGTTCTCAGGATGTCGGTATATACCCATTACCATTCAATCTTATATAAATCAAAACATGAATATAGGAAGAGAACTCAACATTCATACACTTAAGCTATAAGCACATGCATTTCTTATGTATTTATTAGCATCATAACACATTATTTTTCATTTATAAGCTTTTGAAAAATACATTTAGATTTAATAGTGATAATAGCCACACATATATTAAATTAAATCAACACATGCAAGCTTACATAAAGTAAATCCATTTTATTTTACTTGATTTTGAAAACATGTATATAATTCAAATTACATACCAAATTTAACATGATTAGAAGAGGACAATCAAATATAAGCATGTGATTCATTCAACCAAACTAGTTCTTAAGGACAATCATATCAAATAAGATTATTTAAAGTAAACCAAAGCTTCTTTATTAATTAAGTTTTGGATTTGATTTGATTTAAAAAGAAGAGAAATCATCACTTGTTTTAAACCCATCCACATTAGTGATTTGATTTGATTTAAGAAAATGTAATTAAGTTGATTTTATTGATTAAGTAAGTTAAACTTTTAATTAGATGAATTACCCTTACTTATGTTGCCTTAAAGTAATTAACTAAATAATTATGATCTAACATGATATGCATGGAAAATAAACTTGCAATGATCTAGAAAATAAAAGGGACATAATACAATTGGCTCATGATTAATGTTAATTAGATTAAGGGACTTAATTAATTACTCTTATGTTTTCCACATATGTGGACTAACCATAATTTCATTAAACACTTTTGGTGCGTGATCTAATGTCTTCGGTGAGGAGAGTAGATGCGTCGCCATTGCTCACTTGATACAAGCTTACCCTGCTCGGATCAACTCAATAGAATCCCACATTCCGACATGTGGAGGGATCCAGGTCAAGATCACACGAGATGCAAGTTTTCTTCAAAAGCTCCAACCCATTTTTTTGCCTAAGGATTGGTTTTGAAAGCATTGGAGCTCAAGGTGCGATTGAGGAAGCTTCATCTAGTGGAGATGAAGCCCTGTTGAGCAACAATTGGATTGATTCTGATGATTTAGAGCACGTCTTTGATCAAAGTCTCACATTTGGTGCTCAGGAAGCTCGGGAGATGATCATTCTTGCTCAATGAGGCCTAGAGAAGGTACGTGCAAAGTAAAATTGAGTTTCATGGAAAAATAGAGAATTTAGGTCAGAAATGGGAGTGCCTTATTTTGTGATAGACGGTAATGGCATTTTCCAAACGAGGAATAAGCTTGCGAGCTTAGGGAATGGCTCTAGTGGGTTGTCTTGGGTAGCTAAGGCTCTACGGAATGATTTTTGTGTGTGTTTGAGTGGAAAAAAGGGGGTCTATACCCCCTTTCATCTTGATCGGATTGTGGGATCAGATTTGGCTTCTAGTGGCCAATTGGCCATCTTAGGGAGTCTTGGGTGGTAGGGAGTAGGTGAGTTGGCTCAGCTTGGTTGGTTGAAGGTGTGGAGGTGACTGCCAAGGAGGAATCATGGGTGTTCTATGGGTTTCAAATTCTCTAATGGGGAGGGTGAGGTGATTTTACCTCCCATGGGTCATAGCGATTCAACCACTCCTTAGGTTAGGTTGGGCAGTGTCCTAGTTGCTAAGTGGACCATTGGGAGAGTACCAAGTGGCCAAGGAATGAAAATGACCACTTACATGGGTGATTTGTCTCATGTGAAGCCCTTGACCTAAGGGTAGAATGATTATTTGGCATTGGATTTGATTTGGGTAGATTTGAAATACATATGGGTAGGACAACTTGACCTCCACTAGGTAGACAAAGAGGCTAGTTCAAAGGCAGTCCCAGGGGTGGAAAACCTCATTATTGGCCACCCAATAAAAGACATATCCTAGCTACAAGAAGTACACCTGCTATACATATAAACTTAGAACCTAGTTCATAGGATGAGTCTTATATGGTTAGCACATTAGCTAGGTCTTCTCAGTAGTAGATTCTCTTGGAGGTGACACTTGAGCTAGATAGCGATGAAGACCGGGCTCTAAAGCAAAGCATAAGTGTGTCCAAGTCTATATGTGAAATAGTTAGGCATCAGTTTAGAATTTTAGCTCTAACCCCACTTTCCTTTCAAAAAGCTAATGGTTTGGTAGTTAAGGAAGCCCCTAAGTCATCCATAGGTGTGAAGACTCAGAGGTTCTTTTAAGGAGCATCATCCTCAAGTTAAGAAGTTGATGTAAAACTTGAGGATGATTCATAAAATTTAATAGAATTATTTTTTTGATTGGTACTTTGCTTGTGTACATAATTTAGTAAAGAAAGGGTTAATCCCACATACTTGGTCAAAGCACAAGCCAGACTACTTCGAAATAATATGGAAGAACAAATGCAAAAGCTCTTAATCAAGATTAAGACTAGGATTTAGTTTAGTGGGTCTAGTCAATTATGATGATTACTACTTTGTCATCACTAATCATTTAAGTGATTGGTTCTTTTCAAATCACATTAACTCATGAGGAGCGTGCTTAGAAACTTGAGATGATCGGATGATTTTGAAGTCAAAGATGCACCACCAGTTTGAAGAAGAGATCAGTAAACCATCAACAAGTTCAAGGAAATCAACTTAGAACGAAGAAGATCCACATACATCAGTTCTTTATTGAATGAAATTGAAACTAATGACTTAGTTAGGCTATTCACTAAGTTTAAGGATTGCTTTGCATGAAGTTATGAAGAGATGGCTAGATTGGCTCCTTATATAGTGGTTCATAAACTAACAATAGAGTGTACTGCTAACCTTATCAAGTAAGCTCCTAAACGCATGCGATTAGACATAGAACAATAGGCCATTTATGAAGTCAAAAAATTGATTGATGTTGGCTTCATCCGGAAAGGAAAATACCCTACCTGGTTAGTTAGCATCATTCCAATTAAGAAAAATAATGTCCAAATTTACATATGTGTTGAATTTATGGATTTAAATAAGGCATGTCCAAAAGATGAATTTCCACTACTAATCTGGCGATGGTGGACATTGTCTGCTCATACAACCTTCTATTTCATGGAATGGCTTGTCTAGATATAAACAAATAAAGATGACCCCTAAAGATGAAAGAAACATTGATTTTAGAACCCTGATCAGAATCTATTGCTATAAGATCATGTCTTTCAGCCTTAAAAATGCTAGTGCTACATACCAGTGGGCTATGACTCGAATCTTCAATGAACTCATTCATCATCAAGTCAAGTGCTATGCCGATGACCTTATGGTCAAAAGTAGAAAAAGAAAGACCATCTCTTTGACTTGAGAGTAGTTTTTGAACAGTTAAGATAATTTAACCTCAAAATTAACCCCCTAAAGTGTGCATTTGGAGAAGCTTCAAAGAAAATTCCTTGTGTTTTTATCTGACACCAGGGAATCGAAATTGATTTGAAGAAGATCAAGGCGATATTAGAAATGCCACCCCTAAAGTTTAACTCAACTCAAATCATTCCAAGGGTGATTGGCATATCTAAGATGCTTTATATCCAACCTATAGGGAAGATGTCAGCCATTCTGAGCACTTGTAAAAAATGATGCCAAGTTCAATTGGGATGACATGTATGAACATGCCTTCGAAGACATCAAGCATTACCTGATGATGCCACTAGTTCTAGCAGCGTTATCTTGGGCAAGCCACTCATACTTTACACTACTATGTTAGATGACTTCTTTGGTGCTTTGTTGGCCCAAACCAATGATGAAGGAAAATGAACTCTACTACCTCGGCCATCCTCTAATCCATGCTAACACTAATTATCCACCCATTGAGAGGCATTGCTTAGCTTTAATCTTTGCATCCCAAAGATACTACATGCTTCCTCATAAGGTGAACTTAATCTCAAGGATGAATGCACTACAATATCTCATGAAATGACCAACCTATCTGAATGGTTGGCACTGGTCCATGATCATCTCCTTTTGACATTACCGCATTACTGTTCATGCGGTGAAAGGACAAGCGCTAATGGATTTCTTAGCACCACACTCACTTCTGCTGACTTTCCTCTTGGTGATGGTATCCCGATGAATAAATCATGAACTTAGGAATACTAGCATTCACCGGGAGATGTACTTTGATGGTGCGGCTTTTCTCAAAGAAGAACCATAATCTATTATTAGGAAAGTCGAGGGTAGGAATAGTTCTCTTAACTCTAGACCACGATGTGATGATATTCTCATATCATGTCCAATCCTTGCACCAACAATGAAGTGAATATGAGGCTTGTGCGATCTAGAGTTAGTCGTTACTCTAAGCATCCCATCAACATCTTGGGATTCTTAGCTAGTTATCAACCAAATCGGGTCCTATAGGTTATAAAGCCAAGCTCCATCACGACCATAAGTACACCATGGAGTTATTGGCCCAAATCTAGAGGTTACCATTTATAAGATTCCTTGAGGAGAGAACATATAGCATGCTTTAGCCAAGCTTGCCAAGAGTTGGCATGTCTAGAGGATGAGACCATCAATAAAGGTCCAATAGACAAGTCTTATCTCTTATTGATATTGAACTCATCAAAGTACTCTCTTGAAGGGGATGTTGCCATTTCTAAGAAGGATGAGGAGTTAGATTGGGCAACCATTCATGGATTACCTAAATAAAGCCAAACTATCTGAGAAGTCATAAGCCCATCGGATGAGATAGCACTTTCCTACGCTCTTGTGGTGTCTGTCTGTGGTCTTTCAATTATATGTTGTAACATTATTTAGGTAAGCACGAAGACCATAAGATCATGATCGAGGTACACTAAGGATTATGTGGAGCCAACCAATCCGATCTGAAGATGAAAGATAAGATAAAGAGACTAGGATACTACTGATCATTGATGATTAAAGATTGCATGGATACGGCTAGGTGATGCCACTAATGTCAAATACATGGTGTTCCTACACCAACCACCCAACATTCTACATCTTACATGGGCCTCATGGCCATTCGAGTGTTGTGGTTCCAGCATAGTGTAGTGATGATATTCTTTTAAGTCATCATCTTCATCTTACTACTACTTTTTCAAATGGGTGATAGCGATTTCACTCAGAGAGGTCATAGTTCAACATGTGTTGCAGTTTTTTAGGAACCATATCATATATAGGTTCAGAGTGCCTTGATGAATTATATTTGATATTGGTACTGCAGTCAAGAGCACTGAGATCAACAACTTTGCGTAGAGACATCGTATATTAGAGATATTCTACCATTAACTACCTGAGGGTAAACATCTTAGTAGAAGCCTTCAACAAAACTCTCATAGAAATACTAAAGACACTTGACAAATAACAAGCGATAGTGGCATGAGCGGTTAGTTGAAGCCTTGTGGGCTATCACCACATAGAGAACTCCAACTCACACTCCTTTCTTCTTGGTGTATGGGTCCAAAGCCATTCTACCATTAGAATTCCAACTCCCATCACTAAGGATAGTTATGGGTAGCCAGATCACAACACAGTAGAAAGACAAGTTGCAATTAGAAGAGCTCGAAGGATTGATGGAGAGACGATTGAGCGCATGTCAAAACCTCAAGTTTTACAAAGCTAAAATGATTCAAGCTCACAATAAGTTGTTGGTCCTTGAGCTTTCAAGTAGGGAGCTTATTTTAGTTCTAAGGAGGTTTAGAGATGGGAGGCAAGTTTGAACCCACTTGGGAAGACCCTTTTGCCATAGAAGACATACCAAGAGGATCTTATCGACATTAGTTAAAGGAGAGCACCCAATTCTTCCAATCAATGGGCTCTACTTAAAAAATATAAATCATGTTTTAATACAATTATCATCAATGAAAATTCCATTTTGAATTCAATCTCTTCCATGTTGAAAGAATTCTTGTTTGTGAATCCACCAAAATATGTTTAGGGTAGTTGTAAGGAACTTCGGCGTCACCCTTCATCGACACAACACAAACATATACACACAAACATATAAAACAAACACATATCTTATGTCTGCTACTCGAGTTAAGATAAGCCCCCAACACTCACTCGAGCTACTCTAGGTGCTAATGTGCTACCCAAGTAGTGTGTCACCCGGTGGTCTTCTTACTTGAGGATGTAAGTATGCTACACTTTCATTCCTTGCTTGGTACACACACAATGAGCACCTTGTTAGTTTGGTAAGCCTTACTTTCATGGTGATAAGGTCCTCTGTTGGCTTCATTTTAGAGGATGTGAGTCTACTATGCTTTCTTCTTGGATTAGCCTTCATGCATGCTTGGGTGAATATATTTGAGGTTTAGGATAAGTCCCCTAGCGGCTCCTTCCTCATGACTACTTCAAGTCAGGTCTCCTTCCTTGGGTCTCCCGCAGTAGTTGCTCTAGGTCGGATAGAATCTATCCCAACAATGATAGACTATCACATGATCAATTTCTCTTGGAAAGTTGTAAACTACAAACTTTCTTTCAAATTGATCATTGCACATATGAGCACCTTAGGTTGGTTGGTTCTCACTATGTTGACAAATACACCACTCTAATGGATACACCTTAGGTTGTTTGGTTCTGCACCTTAGGATACACCACTCATGGGATGTAAGTCTACTATGCTTTCTCTTGTGTTGGCCACCATTACACCTATAGGCTTTCTTTTCCAGCTCGATAATGCCTACTTCCTCCCCATGGGCACTATATTTGGATCACATCCTTTGAGACCATTTAGGCACTGGTTACTATCGTTGGATAGTTCCCCATTCCTAGTAACCACCCTTGTGGTTGGAGAATCATCGTGGATGTGTAGATTCTCCTTTGGTCGATAAATCAGAGGTAAAGGCTCATAGCTTCTGTGTGGTCCCTCACAACAATTCACACATAAAATAAAATATATTCACTTGGGGATTAAGAGGACACCCCTAGTGGTACTTTTTTTAAAGCAGATATCTTATCTTTAGAGGCGGTGTGACAAAATTCCTATAAGAATCACACTCTTATGTTGATATAAGTCCCGTTCACTTAGTAGAAGCAAGTTGATTTGTTGTGCTAGGTCACCCAGTTATTCTCGCTTTAGAAGATGTAAGTTACTCCTTTTTTCTAAGATAAGCTTTGCGAGGCAACCCCTTAGGTTGGCTAGCTGTGTAAACTATTCCTTTGGATTTGTAAATCTAAGATAGGACAAGTCGATATAGCCCCTTCTCATGGGTCCATCCACCACATGGTCCATAAATTAAATCTATCAAATTTGATCAAGCTCATCTCCGGTGGATATGCCCATAATTTGAAATCAAACTAAGCCAAACAAACCATATCAAATCACATGAAATTAAGATAAAATTAATCCGGACTACTTTTGAGTTGACATAAGTTCCCAGCGACATTCACTCAGTAGTTTCCCTAGGTCATTTCAATTTTTATGCATCCAACAAGTCAGTGGTTGTTCCTCACTTTGGAAGATGTAAGTCTACCTTCTTCTTAGCATTGTTATTGCGAAGGCAACCCCTTAGTTGGCTAGGTCTAGGTAGACTATCCCTTTGGATTTGTAAACGAGGTAGGTCAAGGTTGATATAGCCCTTCGGTGGGTACATCATACAGCGATAGTGTCCATACATTAACTTCAGTTAAATTAAAACCCAAATTAACCTAGTGGTTAAATCACACCCTTCTCCTGGAGCCCCAAATCATATATATACAAGTCAAGCAAACAAATCAAATTCAAAACCAACCTCAGTAGAGCCAAATTAAACCAACTCCTAGAGTCTAAATCAAAGAAATCCAACCAAACTCTTATCCCAGCGATACATCCCCAATCAAATATATGAAGTCAAACTCAAATCCCAATCCCCTGGATAGTCACACTTCCCAGTGGAAGGTTCATATATCGATCCCCAGACTGAGCCCATATCTCTAGCGATTTGCTCAACATCAATTAAAATAAAAATAAATTAAAGTCAATTCAATCTTAATCCCTAAGGATTATAGATTCTTATCCCATGGATCTTCTTTCCATAAATCATATGATCAAATCAAATTCAAACCTTATCCCATTTTCTTCTTACCTCGAAGACCCCTCACATGTCATGCATGCATTGCTAGAGGATCTCCCTACATGTCTTTGACATGAAATTCTCATCAAATCTTATTTATTCTCTTATGCGCACCTTTAATACTTCAACCAAAATCCCAACAATGTATTTGTTCAAATTACATCATCTTAACATTGTAATCAACATTTTATGATTTGTGATGGTACAAGCTCAAACTAACTATACAATATCATGCTAAACATATTATAGTGTAAATTAACACACTATATTATATTATAATATATGATGTTATATTATAATTTGCCATAATATAATATATTGTCTAACATTACACCTCATTAGAATCACTTAAAATTAACAAATAATAAAATTTTCTCAAAATATGATTAATGTTCATTTTAGATGTAAAATTATTATTTTCTATTAGAAATGGTACAAAATAGCATAATTTTGGGTGTTGCTTCTTGGTGTGTGACATGAATTTGGCCAAATTCTTCCATGTCAACTTTCAATTAACATTTTTGTGAGTTTTGACCCAATGTATATAACAAAGTAAAACATACTAAAATGTACAATAACATTTAGTAACACACCACCACATTCATATATATGTGAAGGTATATTGTTATGTACATTATATATTAATATGATTTCATATAACATATTATCTTACATTACACCTTAAAATGAATCAGTTTAAACAAAAAAATTATAAATTTTGGTTGAAAATTGAACATTTCTTTTGGATGCAAAATTCCATTCTTTTGATTAAATGACACCATAGCACACCAATGATGATGTTCCCTAAAGCTTACCCTAAATTTGGCCAAATCCCATCATCTCAACCTATAAATCTATATTTATAAATTATAGTACAAACTCTACTACATCATACTATAATAAACTAAAATACTAAACACAAGTAGTAATACAATAGTATGCTATAATGCATGATGATTCACTATGTTATGGCATCTATATTATAATACACTATAACATATTATGTTATATTATATTGCATATCACATCACAAGGGATTGCTTAAGATAAAAAATCATAAAATTAGTCTAAATAATAAAAAACTATATATTTTAGTCATATCACTTACATATTTTAAATTTAAATAATATATTATGATTCCATGCTCTACCTATTATGAATTTGGCCAAATTCCACCATTTTAAAGTCTAAATCAACATTTTTATAAATAATGCTAGTGTAGGCTCATGCATGATTATAAAATACTAAAAGAATTTAAAATGCATAGAATAATATGTTATGATATATGATGTTATCTATGCTACAACATATAATATTTATTTTGAACATAAAATCTTACTTTTTAGACTACAAGTGATGTAGCATAGCTTTGGAACTACAACCTAATTCCCACTTCAAATTTAACAAATTTTGTCATCTGATTTATTAAATCAATTTTTTATGATTTATATTAATATAGACTATAGGGCACAATACCATAATATACTAAAACATTTCAAAACATCTTATAACATCCAAAAATACATCAATACATGCTTAAATATATGATGCTACATTATACTATAATATATGGTATCATAATATGATTTAAGGTTACGGTTTAGGGTATTCAAATCTCTAATAGTCAAGGGAAAGTCTCTTGAAGACATATTCTTTAGCTACCATAACTATGTTAGGATTAGGTCATTATTTAGATCTACTAATGACATCTTTATTTAAGGTTTAGAGTTTAGGGTTTAGTGTTTAGGGTTATGGTTAAAGGTTATTTTAAGGTTTATGGTTTAGGGTTTAGGGTTTTGGGTTTATGGCTTAGGGTTTAGGGTTGTATGTTTTAGGGTTTAGGGTTTATGGTTTTAGGGTTTAGGGTTTAGGGTTTAGAGTTTAGGGTTTTAGGGTTTAGGGTTTAGGGTTTAGGGTTTAAGCTTTAAGCTTTAGGGTGTTTAGGGTTTAGGGTTTAAGGTTTAGGTTTAGGTTTAGTTTTAGTTTAAGGTTTAGGGTTTAAGGTTTTTTTAAATAGAGGACAAATTCATATTCAACATTTCTTCTTTTGATTTCATCAACCAAGTAGCACACCAAGTTTTCTAGGACACAAGCAATGACATAAAAAAAATGAGCACCCATAGAGCAAATCAAACCCTAGATAAGTAGAACCATCTTTCTTATAAAGACACTTTCCATAAGAAGAAAATCGGATCTTAGTTTCTCCGGTTCCCATTAGAACCACCCAGCCTCTTGGTGCGAGATCCTCCATCATATCCCATCTCTCCCTACCACCATTGTAGCCACCTTCTCTCCATTACTCCATAACCACCCTTACTCGACCACCACCTCCTATCCCCACCATTTATCTTCCCCAGCCTCCACTACTAGATCTAGGCGAGCCTAGTTGGCGGTGATGTTCTATCAAGGTTCTTCCCATTCTTAGGGTTTAGGGATTTAGGGTTTTGTTTAGGGTTTAGGGTTTGGGGTTTAAGGTTTATAGTTGTAAGTTTTAGGGTTTAGGGTTGAAGGTTTAGAGTTTAGAGTTTCGAGTTTAGGGTTCTAGGGTTTAGAGTTTAGGGTTTAGGGTTTAGTATTTTAGGGTTTAGGGTTAAGGTTTAATTTTAGGGTTTAGGATTTAAAATTTAGGGTTTATGTTTAGTTTTAATTTAAGTAAACTAGTAGGTTTAGGGTTATTTAGTTTATTTTTTATTTATTTGAGTTTATTCTATTTTTTATTTTTATTTAGTTTAGTTTATTTATTTTGGTTTAGGATTTTTTTAGTTTTTTTTTAGGTTTAGATTTATTTTTTAGTTGAGTTTTATTTTTATTTTATATTTTAGGTTTAGGTTTAGGTTTAGGTTTTTATTTTATATTTTTAGGTTTTTATTTTATATTTTTTTAGGTTTTATTTTTTAGTTTAGGTTTAGGTTTATTTTTAGTTTATTTTATTTTATTTAGTTTAATTTTAGGTTTAGGTTTAGTTTATTTTAGGTTTAGGTTTAAGTTTTATTTATTTTAGTTTAGTTTATTTTATAGTTTAGGTTAGGTTTATTTTATTTTGTTTAATTTTTTTTATTTTAGGCTTAGGTTTTTTTTTAGCTTAGGGTTTGGTTTTATTTTATTTATTTTAGGTTTATTTTAGGTTTATTATTTAGGTTTAGGTTTTTAGTTTTAATTTTATTTTATTTTAGGTTTATTTTATTTTTATGTTAGGTTTAACTTTTCTTTTATTTAGTTTTTTATTTTTAGTTTAGTTTAGGTTTTTATTTATTTTATTTTAATTTAGTTTATATTTTTATTTTATTTTCTTTTTAGGTTTAGGTTTAGGTTTCAATTTTAGTTTATGTTTTTATTTTATTTTATTTTTGAATTTTATTTTGGTTTAGGTTTGTTTTTTTATTTTATTTTTAGGTTTTATTTAGTTTAGATTTAGGTTTTTAGCTTTTTTAGGTTTAGGGTTTAGGTTTAGGTTAGTTTAGGGTTTAGGGTTTAGAGTTTGGGGTTTAGGGTTTGGGTTTTGGGTTTATGGTTTTAGGTTTAGGTTTTAAGTTTAATGTTTAAGTTTTAGTTTAGGGTTTAAGGTTTTTTTTTAACAGAGAACAAATTCAAATTCAATAATTCTACTTTTCTATTTCATCAACCAAGTAAGTTTTAAGACCAGCAATGATATAGATAAAAATGAGCACCCATAGAGCAAATCAAAATCCTAGATAAGTAGAACTCTCTCTACTGTAAAGACACAGTTCCATAAGTATCACATTGGATGGGTCGTTCTTCAGTTTCTCCAGTTCCCATTAGAACCAACCCCACCTCTCAAGTAGCAGGATCTGCCATGATATCCCCGATCTCTCCCTCGCCACCACCATGGGCACTTCCATCCGCTCCTCCTCCATCACCACTTGCTCCACCACCACCTCCACTAGCACCTCAGATCCCCACCACCACTATGATAAGCATTGTCGTTGCCTTCACACATTCTAGGGAGCCTAGTTGTCGGTGATGTTCTCGCTGTCAAGGTTCTATCCATTCTTAGGGTTTAGGGTTAGTTTAAGGTTTGGGGCTAGTTTATAGTTTTGGATTTAGGGTTTAGGGTTATTTTAGGGTTAGAGGTTTAGAATTTAGGGTTTAGGGTTTAGGGTTTAGGGTTATAGGTTTTAGGATTTAGGGTTTAGAGTTTAGGGTTTAGACTTTTAGGGTTTAGGGTTTAGGGTTATTTTATTTTATTTTTTATTCTTTTTATATTAAGTAAATTGGTGGGTTTAGCTTTATT